>JAQRGA010003365.1:0-14401 GCA_029237695.1 Conchocele bisecta | reverse complement strand
CAAATTTGTTGTAGAATTTTCCTCTCCAAAGAGATCCGACTGGTGGATCTGGAACTAGAATGGATATACAGTTGGATCCTACACTGTCTACATTGTCTAGAATACTGCAATCTCCTCCCCAATTGTTTTGTAGGTGGGTTTCCAAAATATTTCTATCTAGTGTACCTGCGTAGTCTCTCGTACAATCTATTGCATACAGTCCTATACCGTCTAGTCGAAGGTTTTCTAGAAGTTCGGAAGTTTTTCGAAAAGTCCCCTATTTCTACATTGGCTACATCTAGTTTCGCTACTACTATAGCTTCTGGTTCTTGGTTTGTTGGATGTTTTCTCTTGAATACGTCTAGAACGGTTTCTATCCATCTCTAGAATTTTTGCACATGTTCTTCTATATAGTGTGGTTGTGTCTCCGAAATATCTGGATGTGGCTACTATGCGTACTTGTATGCTATCTGGTAGTCCTACTACGTGTGCGTGGGCACGAATGTTGGAAAGAATTGTTTTTGCAATTGGTCCTGCCGCGGATACAGATCTAGATCCTGCTTGTGTTGTGGAGATTTGATTTTCTGCTAGTAGTGTCCATACATACATATCGTCTACAAATACTTCGGAAACTGGTTCCAGATGGTGCGAATTCCCTCTCCCTGTGCTAGATTTTCGATCCTTCTGGTACTTCTATCGTTGGGGTGTAGCAGACTGTGGATATGTCGCTTGCCAAGTTGTTGTCGTATATATTTTGAAGTAGTACGTGTTTGTCTGTCCGCTCTCCTACGGAGCGTATTCCCATATCTTTTGCTGTTGCGAACTTTGTTGTTTCTTGCATTTTGAGAAGTAGCTGAACTATATATAGCTGAATTTTTTATGTTCAATTGGTTGTTTTTTCATTTTTGAACTGTCATAATTTTTTTCGGCGCTCATCTTCGGCGGTAGAAATGTCAGAAAAATGGTAGAATGATTCTTTTTCGTCTTTCTTGAGATTCTTGATTGCTCTGTATGGTGGTATTCCAATATCGTACATCGAGTACATATTTCATGTGGTAGCTGAACATAGTAGCCGAAAACATCCTCCATTTTGCCACCCTTATTAGGGTAAAACTTGGAAATAAAGTCGGAGGAAATGTTACAGCACCATTGTGATATTTGATTAGTAGTGGGTAAACGAATCGTTGGGGTTTATACATAATACGGTAACTCGGCGCAGACAGAATCGTAAAACTCTATATCCGTAAACGAATCGTTGTTTTTAAACAGTCTTGTAAAATTAGTTTCACCCTCTTCACCTAGTTGTTCTCCGATCCTATTTAGTCGCTTCATTTCACGAATATGTCTCTTGCTTAGCTTACATAATTTCCGGTATAATATTGTAAATGCAACGTTTTTATCGGAACGTAATAAATTACGCTGATATTTCATGTATTCAATTATATATAGTGCTTTCAATTTATAGTAATATTCATCAATAAGGTCATTATAAAATTCCAATTCCCATTCTATTTTATTATCCATTTTTGTGAGTATAACTTATAGTTTTTTTATCTTTAATAGGGTGTAAGTTGTGGTTAATTTTTAAAAAAAATTGAACATATCATATCTTTCTAACTGACTTTCCTATTTGAATTATTACTAAACGATAATACTTGCGAGCACGTAATCCCTTGTTAACCATTCGATGAGTAGCCTGAGTGCCACCGCATGGTGGACATAGCAATGACTCGGCTTTGGTCCCTACCCCACAATGCCGACATGGGCGAGGCGAAACGGAACCTCTTCGCATCCATGCACGGTGATGTTTGCATATTACGTAAATACCGGTACGAAAACATCTCTCGTGACTACCTGTCTTCAACCACGCACACTTAACTAGAACCATTATGTTATGTAATATACTGAGTATAACATAGGGATTCTTATCTCTAATAGGGTGTATCTTCTCATGTCATAAATATATGGTCTCGCGGTTGATGAAAAATATGTTCTCATACATACCCGCCGAACAGTAGGTGTGTTTTTAAAAAAATTATGCTTACTCCCCCCTTTGTGTTTGGAAAAATTAAAATTATGCCTACTCCCCCCTTCGTGTTTTGAAAAATTAAAATTACTCCCATTCTCATAAATATTCTCATAAAAATGGAGGAAAATCTGAGTAGTATATAAGAGTCATTAATTATAGCACCACCCGGTGGGAGGTACCACGTGTAGCCGGTGGCTTCCAGAGGGTGGTGGTATCATTTTGACTCTTATATACTACTGGTGGCGGTGTGGGGGTGGCGGTGGGACGGGACGGGATGGGGGGGGGGGGCGGGGGGGGCATTCATACCTCAGCTACCAGACGGAGCTGGTACAGGTGAGGTGGCCATCCATCAACACGTCACTGGTCCGAGGGAGGGCCGCCCGTCACAAGGAGGAGTCTGCCAGCCAGCCGGCCGGCCACTGGTTACACTGGCAAGTAACATGGTCCATTCTGCGTATGCACACGTCGATCGTGATGGAATTGCCTGCCTGCTGTCCACCCACGGGCACCCGTTACATCCGTCCCGTATGGATGCACGTACGCTGCGCAGCATGGTGTAGACTGACCAAGCGGACGGAGGCCGTACATGTTGCCTGGCCGACTGCAACACGGCAACTGCCTGCCAGCGTGTCGCACATTACACACTGCTCTACACGCTCGTCGAGCGCACCGCTATCGGTCACGTGACGACGGGTGCATACAGCGGATTTCGATCGGGCGCGGCGGAGTAGGACGAGACGGCTGGCTGGATATAGAGAATAGTAGGTTAGTGCCGTGAATGGGAAAACATATATGGCAAGGCTCAGGAAACGGGATGGGCGAGGCTCTGCCGAAAGAGAGAATAAAGCGCGGCACTCAGGCAAGCAAGAAGACTACTAAACGAACGGCCGTGGGTGGGGTAAGGTACTGCGAGTGCACATGGATCATGGGAACTGGTTTCTGTGTGAGGATTCTGTGCGAGTGCGAGGCCCTCGCCTGTTGCTTCGAGACGTTGCAGTTGGAAAGAGCTGGCGAATATTGATTGCTGAAAGTGGCTGGCTTACCTGGGAGGCGGCGATTTTGTGAGTAAAGTGCTTTAATGCACGCAAAATGGCGGCGGTGATAGAAATAGTGGAAATACGCGTTGCGGAGTTAATACTGGCAACTCTGGGATTGCACTCCGGCAGGCAGCGATTGGGTGGACAGTCAATTGTGACCGTCTCGCAAAATGTGTTAAAATAAAAAAAACGTAGGAGAAATGTTACACTGGTCATTTACAAGGAAAGTGACATTTGGACAGCGGATATTTGAAAAATAAAAATTATTGAAAATATAAATATTAAAGGCTTAATGTGCAGCCGTTGACTTTTTGCGGATCCACGTAACGCGGCTCTGTTCGACACAGACTAGTAAAATCGACCATATTAATTATAATTAATATTAATTAATTAATTACCAGGAAGACCTACATTCGGCCACAGAGTCGCCGTTTTGTTCTGCTGTTTTATACGAGGGAGGCGATTCTCATTCCGTATCGGATTATTGTGGGACCGTTAGTCTACGATAGACCAACGTTATTAGACTTTAGACGGGACCCGTCTGACAAAATGTACCTGGCCACCATGATACGGTTACCACCGACACGTATTCGCGCCCGAGCATTTTGATCAGTGCCTACACTTTCTGGCCATTCGGCCAGTGATCAACGGGACTGAATCAGATACATGTGTATACACTATATGACTTAATTCACGCCGGGGAACGTGTTGCCACATTTACATGAGACCGGGTGACTGACCGCGGGTTTACACTAGCCAGAAAGCTAAATCGGCGACAGAATCATGTTCCACATTTCATCACTCCGTCCAAGTTGTCAGCGCGAGAGCACACTTAGGTTTATGACGAGTCGTTTATCTGACATTGTGACGTCATACATAGTCACACACACACACACACACACACACACACACACACACACACACACACACACACACACACACACACACACACACACACACACACACATACATACTTGACGTCATATGACAATTAACGTCATCGCAATCTGAAAGGTCGATGACGCGCATACTTGCACATTGATTTATACATAATAAACAGAGACGGTTCAAATGGGTGATCGCAGTTGTACTTTTATTGAGAAATAAACCACACTGACAATAAGAATATCTGATCACAATTATACTACCACGGAGAAATAACGCACAGAAACGGTACAAATGGGTGGTCTAATTTGCACTTTCATGAAAAAATAGCCATATCCCGGAGTCAATCCATGAGAAAAGGGGCCTTATACTGTCAATGGTCCAGAAGAATAAACATGAAAATGTCCAGTATCCCGGCGTCAATCCGCAAGAAAAGGGGCCTAATATACTGTCAATGGTCCAGAAAAATGTACAGGAAAATGAGCCCTATCCCGGAATCAAACAGCAAGAAAAGGGGCCTTACACTGTCACTGGTCCAGCACAATAAACAGGAAAATGAGTCATAACCCGGAGTCAATCCACAATAAAAGGGGCCTTATACTGTGACTGGTCCAGCTGAAAAAACAGGCAAATGAGCCATATATGGAGTCAATCCACAAGAAATGGGGCCACATACTGTGACTGGTCCAGCACAATAAACAGGAAAATGCCCCGTATCCCGGAGTCAACCCACAAGAAAAGGGGCCTCATACTGTGACTGGTCCAGCACAACAAACAGGAAAATGCCCATATCCCGGAGTCAATCCACAAGAAAAGAGGCCTTATACTGTGACTGGTCCAGCACAACAAACAGGAAAATGCCCCATATCCCGGTGTCAATCCACAAAAAAAGGGGCCTTATACTGTGACTCGTCCAACACAACAGACAGGAAAATGCCCCGTATCCCGGAGTCAATCCATAAGAAAAGGGGCCTTATACTGTGACTGGTCCAACACAACAGACAGGAAAATGCCCCATATCCCGGATTCAATCCACAATAAAAGGGGCCTTATACTGTGACTGGTCCAACACAACAGACAGGAAAATGCCCCGTATCCCGGAGTCAATCCACAAGAAAAGGGGCCTTATACTGTGACTGGTCCAGCACAACAAACAGGAAAATGCTCCATATCCCGGTGTCAATCCATAAGAAAAGGGGCCTTATACTGTGACTGATCCAGCACAAAAAAACAGGAAAATGCCCCATATCCCGGTGTCAATTCGCAAGAAAAGGGGTCTTATACTGTGACAGGACCAATACAATAAACGGGAAAATTCCCCATATCCCGGCGTAAATTCACAAGAAAAGGTACCTTATACTGTAACTGGTCCAATACAGTAAACCGGAAAATGCCCCATATCCCGGCGTCAATCAACAAGAAAAGGGGCGTTATACTGTGACTGGTCCAACACAATAAACAGGAAAATGCCCCATATCCCGGTGTCAATCCACAATAAAATGGGCCTTATACTGTGACAGGCTCAACACAATAAACAGGAAAATGCCCCATATCCCGGTGTCATTATCAACAAGAAAATGGGCCGTATACTGTAACTGGTCCAACACAACAAACAGGAAACTGCCCCATATCCCAGTGTCAATCCACAAGAAAAGGGGCCTTATACTGTGACTGGTCCAATACAGTAAACCGGAAAATGCCCCATATCCCGGTGTCAATCCACAAGAAAAGGGGCCTTATACTGTCACTGGTCCAACACAATAAACAGGAAAGTGCCCCATATCCTGGTGTCAATCCGCAAGAAAAGGGGCCTTATACTTTGACTGGTCAAACACAATAAATAGGAAAATGCCCCATATCCCGGTGTCATTATCAACAAGAAAATGGGCCGTATACTGTAACTGGTCCAACACAACAAACAGGAAACTGCCCCTCAGTTTCAATCCAACCAGAAAAGGGGGCCTTAATACTGTGAACTGGACAACAAACAGGAAACTGCCCCATATCCCAGTTTCAATCCACAAGAAAAGGGGCCTTATACTGTGACTGGTCCAATACAATAAACCGGAAAATGCCCCATATCCCGGTGTCAATCCACAAGAAAAGGGGTGGGCCTTATACTGTCACTGGTCCAACACAATAAACAGGAAAATGCCCCATATCCCGGTGTCAATCCGCAAGAAAAGGGGCCTTATACTTTGACTGGTCAACACAATAAAATAAGGAAAATGCCCCATATCCCGGTGTCAATCCACAAGAAAAGGGGCCTTATATACGTGACTGATCCAGCACAAAAAAAAAACAGGAAAATGCCCCATATCCCGGTGTCATACCCGGTGTCAATCTGCAAGAAAAGGGGCCTTATACTGTGACTGGTCCAATAAAATAAATAGGAAAATGCCCCATATCCCAGTGTCAGTCCACAAAAAAAGGGGCCTTATACTGTGACTGGTCCAAAACAATAAACAGGAAAATTCCCCATATCCCGGTGTCAATCAACAAGAAAAGGGGCCTTATACTGTGACTGATCCAGCACAAAAAACAGGAAAATGCCACATATCCCGGTGTCAATTCGCAAGAAAAGGGGTCTTATACTGTGACTGGTCCAATACAATAAACAGGAAAATTCCCCATATCCCGGCGTAAATTCACAAGAAAAGGTGCCTTATATTGTAACTGGTCCAATACAGTAAACCGGAAAATGCCCCATATCCCGGCGTCAATCAACAAGAAAAGGGGCCTTATACTGTGACAGGCACAACACAATAAACAGGAAAATGCCCCATATCCCGGTGTCATTATCCACAAGAAAATGGGCCGTATACTGTGACTGGTCCAACACAATAAACAGGAAAATGCCCCATATCCCGGTGTCAATCCACAATAAAATGGGCCTTATACTGTGACAGGCACAACACAATAAACAGGAAAATGCCCCATATCCCGGTGTCATTATCCACAAGAAAATGGGCCGTATACTGTAACTGGTCCAACACAACAAACAGGAAACTGCCCTATATCCCAGTGTCAATCCACAAGAAAAGGGGCCTTATACTGTGACTGGTCCAAAACAATAAACAGGAAAATTCGCCATATCCCGGTGTCAATCAACAAGAAAAAGGGCCTTATACTTTGACTGATCCAGCACAAAAAACAGGAAAATGCCCCATATCCCGGTGTCAATCCACAAGAAAAAGGGCCTTATACTGTGACTGGTCCAGCACAATAAACAGGAAAATGCCCCATATCCCGGTGTCAATTCGCAAGAAAACGGGCCTTATACTGTAACTGGTCCAGCATAAACAGTGTCCCCTATTCCCATCACGGTGTCAATCCAGAAGAAAATGGACCTTATACTGTGACTGGTCCAACACAATAAACAGGAAAATGCCCCATATCTCGGTGTTAATCCACAAGAAAAGAGGCCTTATACTGTGACTGGTCCAACACAATAAACATGATGTTGCCCCATATCCCGGTGTCAATCCACAAGAAAATGGGCCTTATACTGTAACTGGTCCAACACAATACAAGAAACGAGGCAAAGCCACGAAGGCCAGGTTTTTTCCAAGCATAGACACTTGGATAACATAATTATACCCACTTTTTGTAGACTAGATGGCCGTGGCCTGCATGTCGCGCCTTGGGGCGAGGCATGGACACTAAAAAAATAGATATAGCTAGTAGATGGAAAAACTTTAACGAAAAAACTTTAACCGTACGGACGGACGTATGCCAAAATGCCACCGATATCGCGCTTTCCGCAAGCGGGTGCGACAATGATGATAAACACCCATGTGAAGTATCAAGGTAATTTGACCTTGACATTGGGCACAGGGGCCGAACGGTTGGGGGGTAGAATGAAAATATGGATGATGATAAACACCCATGTGAAGTTTCAAGGTAATGAGCGAAGCAGTTGCAGAGATATAGTATAACAAAAAACTTTTAACCAAAAAACTTTAACCAGACGTACGTTAAAAAGTTTACGTTGAAAAAGTCAATTATGTAGAAATAATAGGTGAAGGTAAAAAAAAATGGTCACATGTTGGATAGTTGTATCTGGTAGGCACCCCTTGGTTATGAAGCTGTGAAAGTTTGGTGGTCTTAGGTGGTACAGTACCAAAGAAATGGACTTAAACACGAAAACTTAACATTGTAAACGCGAAAACTTAACATTGAAAATGGCTAAGTCGACTGCGCGGAAAAAATGGGTCAAGTTCAAAAAAAAGAAACATGTTGGATAGTGATATGTGGTGGGCACCCCTTGATTATGAAGCTGTGAAAGTTTGGTGTCCTAGGTGGTACAGTACCAAAGAAATGGAATTAAACACGAAAACTTAACATTGAAAACGAGAAAATTTAACATTGAAAATGGCTAAGTCGACTGCGCGGAAAAAATGGGTCAATTAAAAAAAGAGTAACATGTTGGATAGTGATATGTGGTGGACACCCCTTCATTATGAAGCTGTGAAAGTTTGGTGGTCCTAGGTGGTACAGTACCAAAGAAATGGACTCAAACACGAAAACTTAACATTGATTGTGGATGCCGCCCGCCCGCCGCCCGCCCGCCCGCCCGGCTTTCGCCAATCCAATAGCCTGGATTTTTTTTAAAAAAACCTGGCTAAAAAAGGAAAATGCCCCATATCCCGGTGTCAATCCGCAAGAAAAGGGGCCTTATACTGTGACTGGCCCAACACAATAAACAGGAAAATGTCCCATATTCCGGTGTCAATCCACAAGAAAATGCGCCTTATACTGTAACTGGTCCAACACAATAAACAGGAAAATGCTCCATATCCCGGTGTCAATACGCAAGAAAATGGGCCTTATACTGTAACTGGTCCAGCACAATAAACAGGAAAATGCCCCATATCCCCGAGTCAATCCACAAGAAAAGGGGCCTTATACTGTGACTGGTCCAACACAATAAATAGGAAAATGCCCCATATCCCGGTGTCAAACCACAAGAAAAGGGGCCTTATACTGTGACTGATCCAGCACAAAAAAAACAGGAAAATGCCCCATATCCCGGTGTCAATCCGCAAGAAAAGGGGCCTTATACTGTGACTGGTCCATCAAAATAAATAGGAAAATGCCCCATATCCCAGTGTCAGTCCACAAGAAAAGGGGCCTTATACTGTGACTGGTCCAAAACAATAAACAGGAAAATTCGCCATATCCCGGTGTCAATCAACAAGAAAAGGGGCCTTATACTGTGACTGATCCAGCACAAAAAACAGGAAAATGCCCCATATCCCGGTGTCAATCCACAAGAAAAAGGGCCTTATACTGTGACTGGCCCAACACAATAAACAGGAAAATGCCCCATATCCCGGTGTCAATTCGCAAGAAAACGGGCCTTATACTGTAACTGGTCCAGCACAATAAACAGGAAAATGCCCCATATCACGGTGTCAATCCAGAAGAAAATGGACCTTATACTGTGACTGGTCCAACACAATAAACAGGAAAATGCCCCATATCTCGGTGTTAATCCACAAGAAAAGAGGCCTTATACTGTGACTGGTCCAACACAATAAACATGATGTTGCCCCATATCCCGGTGTCAATCCACAAGAAAATGGGCCTTATACTGTGACTGGTCCAACACAATAAACATGATGTTGCCCCATATCCCGGTGTCAATCCACAAGAAAATGGGCCTTATACTGTCACTGGTCCAACACAATAAACAGGAAAATGCCCCATATCCCGGTGTCAATCCGCAAGAAAAGGGGCCTTATACTTTGACTGGTCCATTAAAATAAATAGGAAAATGCCCCATATCCCAGTGTCAGTCCACAAGAAAAGGGGCCTTATACTGTGACTGGTCCAAAACAATAAACAGGAAAATTCGCCATATCCCGGTGTCAATCAACAAGAAAAGGGGCCTTATACTGTGACTGATCCAGCACAAAAAACAGGAAAATGCCCCATATCCCAGTGTCAATCCACAAGAAAAAGGGCCTTATACTGTGACTGGCCCAACACAATAAACAGGAAAATGCCCCATATCCCGGTGTCAATTCGCAAGAAAACGGGCCTTATACTGTAACTGGTCCAGCACAATAAACAGGAAAATGCCCCATATCACGGTGTCAATCCAGAAGAAAATGGACCTTATACTGTGACTGGTCCAACACAATAAACAGGAAAATGCCCCATATCTCGGTGTTAATCCACAAGAAAAGAGGCCTTATACTGTGACTGGTCCAACACAATAAACATGATGTTGCCCCATATCCCGGTGTCAATCCACAAGAAAATGGGCCTTATACTGTAACTGGTCCAACACAATACAAGAAACGAGGCAAAGCCACGAAGGCCAGGTTTTTTCCAAGCATAGACACTTGGATAACATAATTATACCCACTTTTTGTAGACTAGATGGCCGTGGCCTGTATGTCGCGCCTTGTGGCGAGGCATGGACACTAAAAAAATAGATATAGCTAGTAGATGGAAAAAATTTAACGAAAAAAACTTTAACCGTACGGACGGACGTATGCCAAAATGCCACCGATATCGCGCTTTCCGCAAGCGGGTGCGACAATGATGATAAACACCCATGTGAAGTATCAAGGTAATTTGACTTTGACATTGGGCACGAAATCAATGTTGTGAAATGTGTGGCCGCGGCCAAATAATTTTTATTTGTTTATTAGTGTTTAACGGCCTATCAACAGCTAAGGTCATGTAAGGCCGGGCAAACGGGTTCGATCCCATTTTAACCTGCTACATTGGGTGGAAAATCCCAAAATCAGAACCGAATATTTACATCGAGAACAAATATATTCAGCCCTGAAATTAGAATAACCCGACCTGGTGCCAGGTCCATACCACACCAAAGTCACTTGGCCCCTTTCCCTAAAATAGGATTACGAATATCGTAATACTCACATAAGGGGTATAACCAGATTCAACTGTCACTTACAAAATGCCAAAGACGTATGTGAGGGCCAAACTAGGTCTCCAGTCGGGATTCCGGTAAGGATGAACCCCGATCGTTAAATTACACATCGCGTGCTCCCACCTGCCACCCACTGCGGCCAAATAAATGCAGAATTGGGCACATTTTGTGGAGACAGCCTGTGTATTATGTCTGAATTGGCTTTTCTTGTTAATACAGCTCTTGTATCAGGTAACAAGTGCATGCAGCAAACAGATTATGTGAATATGTGAAGTGAAAATAATCACAAATAAGTTTCGGCTGCTGTAGCAGGACCAAAAACTCAACTAGATGGCCGCGGCCTGCATCTCGCGCCTTGTGGCGAGGCATGGACACTAAACAAAGAGATATAGTATAACGAAAAATTCTTTAACCAAAAAACTTAACCAAAAAACGTACGTACGCCAAAGTGCCGATTATGTCGCGCTTTCCGCAAACGGGCAAGACAAAAACTTCAAAGTAATTTGACCTTGACATTGGGCATAGGGGCCGCATGGGTGGGGTGTAGAATGAAAATATGGATGATGATAAACAGGCATGTGAAGGTTCAAGGTAATGGGCAAAGTAGGTGCATAGATATAGTACATGAACAAAAGTTTAACCAAAAACTTTAACCAAAAACTTCAAAGTAATTTGACATTGGGCACAGGGGCCGCATGGGTGGGGGTTAGAATGAAAATATGGATGATGATAAACACCCATGTGAAGTTTCAAGGTAATGGGCAAAGCAGTTGCAGAGATATAGTATAACGAAACACTTTAAGCAAAAAACTTTAACCAAAAACTTTAACCAAAAACTTCAAAGTAATTTGACCTTGACATTGGGCACAGGGGCCGCACAGGGGCCGCACGGGAGGGGGGTAGAATGAAAATATAGATGATGATAAACTCCCATGTGAAGTTTCAAGGTAATGGGCAAAGCAGTTGCAGAGATAGTATAACAAAAAAATTTAACCAAAACAAATAACCAAAAACTTTAACCGGACACACGTACGTACGTACGCCAAAGTGCCGACTATATCGCGCTTTCCGCAAGCGGGCGCGACAATAAATTGCATAAAATGTGTGAGGACTGCCACCTTAGAAAGGTCGTCTGCATTTTGTTGTTGTTGTTGTAGTTAAGCAGAGTGGTAGGTTCCAGCCGCTGATTTTTTACTAGCAGCTGTGCACCCTACCAGAACGGACCATGCACAAAACAATGGACTATGATACAAGGGAGCAGCTGCCTGGATAGTGTAGCTGTTTGCAATAATAATAATTATAAACATGGGCATGTGTCTAGTAACATAGGTAGGGATAAGCATTAGGTGATGAATAGCACTAGTGTTAGGTGAGCAGTCAACTGTGGTACGAGGTTTGGGTTTAGCTTATGTCAACAAGTTTGTGCCACTAGCCTATGTCCACAACTCGTGTGTATGCATTGTAAGAGTGCAGAAATAAATACCCAGCCCAGCCCACATGTGCCTATTAAGCTACAGAGTAACCAGCAAAACATAAATTTAAACTAAATGGTTATACAAATACATTATAGGAATGAATGGCCTTTTTGTGGAATTTATCGGGGTATAAACTTGGAAAAGTCGTGGGAATACTGGACGAAGGCCGGAAGGCCTCGTCCAGTATTCCCGCGACTTTTCCAAGTTTATATCCCCGATAAATTCAACAAAAAGGCCATTCATTCCTTATAATTCCAACATTTGAAATAAATTCATCAAGAAAATATGTTTATTTTCCGTTTTCTTAAGAATTATTTTAACTGCTCCTGACGGTTACGGAAAGTAGTTCGGCATGGGAGTTTACTGGGATATACATTTTGGACAGAGACATGCTACGGACCAATCAAATGTTAGGGAATTGTGTAAATACTTTTGTGCTGGAATTATATTGTCATCTTTTCATCAGGGGCCTGTTTCACTAAACTCTTTGTACGACTAAAATGTTCGTAAGTGCAAATTTAAGATCGTCTGTAAATTTCAATTTAATTGTTTACAAGAAAACATTGTTAATGTGATATTTACAGACTATCACAAGTTTGCACTTACGAACAATTTAGTCTTACGAAGTTTAGTGAAACGGCCCCAGGATATTACCAATCCACCCACTCCCATTTTGACTGGATATCAATACTAGCATATAAGGTAAGTCCGTCAGGAAGGTTGACAAATCTCTGACAACAGCGTCGCTCCAATTTCCATTGGACTTGTGAGCACATTGTGCGAGATGTTTTTGTTTCTTGGCTAACTGTTTGCCTTGGACCTCAACCAGACCTGTGTCGATGTAGCAAGCATCAGCACAATCTCAGAGCTCCAGATAAGCTACATATTTGCTTAAATACCCAATTAAAATTGCCAAAAACCCAATTGAAATCAGAAGTAGCGAGTACCAAAAAGCAATACAAAATGTGTGGTACCTTTATCATGCTGCAGAAAACAATAAACAGACCACAAATTTTCTTATTTTCCATGAAAAGACATCGTGGTATTTCATTAGAATTGTCTCCAATTTCTAATGAAATGCCAAAACATGTTTTCATTTTGAAGCAAACTATTCAATAAGTGCTGTCTGTTGATGTGTAAACAGTAATGTGATTTGATTTTACCCAATTACAATTTTGAAATACCCAATTGCTTCAGAAATGATGGAGTGACAATACTCAATTCTTTATCTGGAGCCCTGCAATCTTATATATAATTTAAGCCAGTATAAGGTGATAGTACCCATGCGCTACATAAAGCTCACCACTGAGCGTATCGGCTAGTAATGGGCCCTATATAGTGGTCCCCCGGTCTACATATAAATACTAAATCATAATGAATAAATTAATAGAAAATTGCATGTTGATAGGCCGTTAAACACCAATAATCAAATCAAATCTTTTTCTTAAACATTTAACTCTTTCTTTATGGAACTGGGGTTGGGGTAAGTGTACTAGAAACAACAGGATTGGTGCCATATTAATGTTTCGGTGTCTTGCACATGTATTTCCCATTACAAACAGTTAGTGCGTTTTAATAAGAAATATGGCCACCCCAGGTTTCAGGCTCGATGAGAAGGTTGAACCAGTGGTCATATGAGAGATGCCAGCATTTTTTATACCTTTAGAATGTGTGATTTTACATGGAAACTATTTACAGAAACCGTGATAATTTCTGTAAATGACGAAGGTTGACAAAATGTTCACAGCATTCTGTTCCTCTTCCGCATTTACTCCAAACATTGAGATTCATTGCTTTGTTCTACCTTGACATGTGAATTTTCATCAAAACTATAGTATTTGCGAAGAATCGATTTCCGTGTCGCAAAAAGGACAGAAGTTTGTATCTGACGTTGAAGTTTTTCATAGCGTTCCATTCCTATTCCGCATTCAAACTTTCGACGTCATTTTACGGAAAATATTTGTAAATATATTGCACACCTTATGTACAAAGTTAACATGAGCGTCATTGGTTTAACGTCCCAGCAACATTCATGATCATATAGCGACAGTTTAACTTACTACGCTGAATTAAATGTTGTCGTCTG
>JAQRGA010003364.1:0-13610 GCA_029237695.1 Conchocele bisecta | reverse complement strand
TATATATTTGTGATGAAAATGTTTTGTCAGGCTTGCATTTTGAAATATTAAGGAATAATGTTTAAAACTTGTGAAATAGTGCAAGATAATATACCAAAATATGTGTTGTAGTCACTATCAGGACAGTGTATAGTGACAGTGACTGGTGCATTTTCTTTATGCTATTTTACTTGACACAGAGCTTTTCATCATGTGCTGTGCTATTCACAAAAACTATTTTTATTACAAACTTATTATATTCTCATAAGATCAACTTCTTTTCTTTTTTTTGTCAATGTATTAATAAATTACATTTATAAATATTCATCAATTTTAAAATATCAGTCAATTGCTGTATTTGATTGACATTATCTTGTGCTGATTATGCTATCATTCGTGCTGATTATCACTACTATACAGATATTTTATTTAAAAAACCCTACACTGGTTACACGTCTTAAATGTACACTATTCTCCTGTACCAGCATTTGTCAACATGACTATGGGTCATTGAGGAGACACTGTGGACAGACTAATAGTTCTATGCAACAGCAGGGGGTAGGTAGATGGTGACATACCACTCTGTTTGATCTATGGGTCATTGAGGGGACACTATGGACAGCTAGTTGTATACAACAGCAGGGGGTAGGTAGGTGACATACCACTCTGTTTGGACCCTGCATCCAACAAGTGCAATGAAGGACACACCTCCATGTCTCTTCTGACCAATCAAATTCTCTTTCGTAATTGAATAGATTATTATTTTAGCTTGATTTACCATTCAGTCAGTCATTTCATCCAAGTTAAGAAGCTAGTGAAGTTGGCAGAAAAGTTACTTATTATTTGTATTTTTCACGCATTTCGGTAAGTTGAACTATATTTACACAATATAAATTGTTTATATAGGTACCATTATATAATTTTTTAGTTCAGTTAATGCAACACAATTGAAAATTTCCAGATAATAATTATTTACTTATTCTATTTATTTGGAAAACATCAATTCATCAGTGGAAACTTGGGACAAAATATTAAAATTATTTTATTAAGTGGAAACTTGGTATCTGAGTTGCTGTGCACTGCACGGTATTCCATTTACGGAGGATTTCACACATAGTTTCAAATAGATTCATTTATTAAATAAAAAATAAATAGAATAATTTATTCAGTGGAAACTTGGTATCTGAGTTGCTGTGCACTGCACGGTATTCCATTTACTGGGGATTACACACATAGTTTCAAATAGATTAATTTATTAAATAAAAAATAAATAGAATAATTTATTCAGTGGAAACTTGGTATCTGAGTTGCTGTGCACTGCGCAGTATTCCATTTACTGGGGATTACACACATAGTTCGAAATAGATTAATTTATTAAATAAAAAATAAATAGAATAATTTATTCAGTGGAAACTTGGTATCCGAGTTGCTTTGCACTGCACGGTATTCCATTTACTGGGGATTACACACATAGTTTCAAATAGATTAATTTATTAAATAAAAACAAATAGAATAATTTATTCAGTGGAAACTTGGTATCTGAGTTGCTGTGAACTGCGCGGTATTCCATTTACAGAGGATTACACACATAGTTTCAAATCGGTTCATTTATTAAATAAAAAATAAATAGAACAATTTATTCAGTGGAAACTTGGTATGTGGCTTGCTGTGCACTGCACGGTATTCCATTTACCGGGGTTTACACACAGTTTCATATAGAATCAAATTTTAAATAAAAAAATAAGTAGAATAATTTATTCAGTGGAAACTTGGTATCAGAGTTGCTGTGCAAGGCGCGGTATTCCATTTACTGGGGATTACACACAGTTTCAAATAGATTCATTTATTAATTAAAAATAAATAGAATAATTTATTCAGTGGAAACTTGGTATCCGAGTTGCTGTGCACTGCGCGGTATTCCATTTACTGGGGATTACACACAGTTTCACATAGATTCAAACAAATATTAAATCGATAAAATAATAAAATTATTTGATTAAGTGGAAACTCGTGATCTGTGCACGGACTGCACAATATTCCATTTACCGGTGATTACACACAGTTTCACATAGATACAAACAAATAACATGTAACTAAAATTAACATTTTATTTCTATATTAGATATAAAGTGTGCAAGTGTTTCATGATACATGGATACTGTGACAAAATAGGCCAATTAATTTCTGATTACTGTTAATTCCACATGTTACTGCAAATCTAAATTTGGCTAATAAACAAATTAACCCTTTCAACACCAAGTAACTGGGATGGAATCTTCAATGTTATATTAAGACTGTTCTATTAATCATAAAAAGGGTTGTTTATTAAAAAAATTGTCACAACCCGTGCAGATACTGATGAGACTGCTCATCTGGATCTACACTGTTTGCAAACTCAAGTATAGAGGTATGTGGTGTTGAACGGGTTAACACAAAAATGACAACCATAAATAATAATTTAAAAGTTCACCCTTCCCCGCAACAAATTAGTTTATCAATGTCAAATATTGATATAGCAAATGATTTTCATATCAGCATTTAATTAAACACTTCCTTTCATTATCTGATGGTAACAAAGACTTCTGTGAAGAGACATACACCCCAGTAAAAAACACATTATTGGAAACGTTAGAAATGACGTGGGGTGTAAATTCAAATTTTGAAGGAACATACATTCATGATTACGAAATCATAACCAACACAGCACAGTCTTACCGAACTTCCTGGCAAGATAAATATTCCACACCATATACAACAATGGTAA
This sequence comes from Conchocele bisecta, assembly GCA_029237695.1. Classification (NCBI taxonomy): domain Eukaryota; kingdom Metazoa; phylum Mollusca; class Bivalvia; order Lucinida; family Thyasiridae; genus Conchocele; species Conchocele bisecta. The sequence continues at coordinate 10,867 of JAQRGA010003364.1, read as the reverse complement.
ACAAACAAACAAGTTTGAATATCAACCATTACCAGACTTCATCCAGTATCTACACACAGAAGAGAACTCCATTACTTACCACTGGACCGGACAATGAGACTGTCAGCAAATGAAAATGGAGCATGGGATGTTGAAGCCCTATTTATGCAAGTCGAATTTTGGATTTGTTCGTAAAAATTCTACCAGACCCTCCAAACAGTTTAATTCAGTTAATAGCGCTTGCTACATGGGTGACCGAGAAGGAAGTGAAAACCTTTTACGCAGACCGACAAGATGAAAGAAAGAAAACAATAGAACATGATCTTGAAATGGACCACTGGAGAGACAGTGCTTTGTTTAAAAAGAAGAAAAATGAGCTGAAGAACATGTGTAAATTGAAAGGACTTCCAGAAATTGGAAACAAAATAGATTTGGTGAAAAAACGATTGAATGATGAACACTCTGGTGAAATGGTGGAGATGAATTACAATGGAAACTGTCAGACATACCAAAGTCAATATCGGCAATTTCTAATCTACGAATGACATTTATTCGACAAGTCCTCAATTTCCATAATGTAAATATAGACGGCAAAAAGGAGGAGCTGATACTGAGACTGTTCATGCTGATCCACAACAGGAAGCTCATTTTCCGAAAAGAGTATGAAGGTGTTCTGAATTATTTTCAGATTTTGGAGAATTTAATTCAGCTAGAGAAAGAAGATCACATCCTTAACTCTAATAACTCCAGATCCATCAGAAAATTTGATGGCAGCAACAGACCAACACGGGACATTCCTGGAATTATTCGCAAGAAGACGCCAGCAGTTCCTATACCAGGTGGCACAGACTTCGAAAACATCGGCCAGCTATTCTCTCCATTGAAAGACCATCTCAATGACATATTTCACCAATCCATATCCAGGGACTCAGAAGCAAGCGGAAACAGGTTATACGAACTGACAGAGCCCGGAAAGCCATTGCGTGTGAAGTGGATGAGAGAAAACGTCAGAAGTACTGGTTGGCATCCTGGTTAGTATTAAGAACATAAGCAGCATATACAGGACTAGAGTAAAACACATGTGACAGACACATACCAGACACAAACAATGCAAAAATTGCGAAGAAAAATATGTTAAGAAATACCTTCAAGTACTTTCGGTACTTGGAATTATATCTTCCATGTGCAAGGGAGATAGTTCAAAGTAACGAGTATACTAAACGTATTTTTGAACATATTTTTTCCTTCCCAATGTGTGCATTGCTTGGATTTGAATACTAATGTGTGACTATTCAAAAGGAATTATATCTACAAATGTTGCAAATTCCGCAAGTGCTTTTTCTCGGCTTGCAATATTTTTCTCGAGCCCGCTTGCAGAAAGTGAGACATAGTGATCACAATGTCGTCCGGGTGTCCATGCGTCCATCCGTGCCAAATCCACCGCTAACCCCAATGTCAAGGTCACATACTTAGTGCGTTCATAAACTTAACTGAGGGGGAAATTTCTTATAATTTCTGTTTCCTTTCACCAAATGTCTTGATATTTCACTCATGCCTTTCTCTAGTGATTTTCTATCATGCTGCGACAAATCCACAACCGTCCTACCCCCACTAACCCCAATGTCAAGGTCACATACTTAGTGCGTTCGTTCATAAACTTAACTGAGGGGGAAATTACTTATAATTTCTTTTTCCTTTCACCAAACGTCTTTTCACAAATTTCACACTTGCCTTTCTCTAGTGATTCTCTCTCATGCTGTGACATATCCACGACCGTCCACTAACCACAATGTCAAGTTCACATACTTAGTGTGTTCATAAACTTAACAGAGGGGGATATCCCTTATAATTTCTGTTTCCCTTCACCAAACGTCTTGATATTTCACACATGCCTTTCTCTAGTGATTCATAAACTTAACCTGATATCACCAAATGCCTCGGTGGGCTCGACATGCAGGCCGTGGCCATCTGGTCATTACTTTACCAAAACATCAGATATTTTCATATTTTAGATACTTATATTCCATTATCAATGTGTTCATTATACCCCACCCATGTGGCCCACATTTGCCCAATTTCAAGGTCAAATTGTTCATGGCCCTTGCCTCAAAAGAGGTACATGTATATTGTGACCCCTGGCATCGTTAGCACCTTGCTAGTTGTTTATAGTACCCATAATCTTCATCAAATTTCATCCATCTATAAAAAAAAATGGGGAGTCCACCCATTTGTACAGGTGCATTACCTGTACAAATGAATGGGAGTAATTATATAAAAAAAAATGTTTAATCTGGTAATTATTACCATTTACTTGTGTTTAATTATATGGCTATTATATGGCTAATTTAAACAAAATGATAGAATTTCATGTTTTCGAAATCTAGTGATATTAACTTTTGTGATATTCTTAGGCTGCTGAAATAATGTATCTTCATGTTTTTTGGAGTTCCTACAGTATCTTTACACTAGCAGACTGAACGAAAATCAATGAATAGTCAGTATTGTCTATTAGTTATTGTCAAACCTTACCATTCCAGGATGGTACACAGCCACAGTAAAAGAATACAACAAAGAAACTGATGTTGTCCAATTAGAATACCTCCAAGAGGAAGGCCCGATATACGAGATGAATTTCACCCAGTCTATCACCGAAGGTCTGATTGAACCGTGTCCTGAAGATTTGCTTCGCTGGGAGTTATACGACGCTATCACAACTGTTGGGTCAACTATCGAAATCAAATGGCTGGCAGACGAATTGGTTACCAGTGGATGGAAAGCAGGTAATACATGTATTAGATAAAAATAGTGTTCACTGTTTAAAGAGACTGCAAGTCTAGCCATAATTACCTCATAAAATATTTTATTTAAGGGGCATACCAGGATTTTTTTGGACAACAATGATATATAAAAATAAAAACAAATTTTAATCATGGCCCTGTTTAAAGTGTTTAAAGTGATTTAATTGAAGATGTATGACGATACTAGGATGACTGCTTTGTTTTTATTTTCACCCATATACCGGTAAGTACATAAATATATCAGAATTCCTATATTGTTGCGTTCAACAAGTTAGAAAATCTTATATCTATGTATCAGTGAAAATAGAAACAACCCAGCTGTCCTAGTATTGTCATATACCGGTAGCTTCAATCAAACCACTGTATACACGGCCATGATGAAAACACATTTTGTGTTTTCATATAATTTTCTTTAAAAAATCCTGTCATGCCCCTGTAAAGATGGGGTCCCGCACATCAGGGTGTATTGTGGGGGCTAATTTTATGATTTCAACCTTTAGATGTCATTAATATGCACAAATAGCGTTTAATTGTTATTACATGGTACATGTTCACTTATTGACAGTAGTTTGCAATACTTGTAAGACAGAAATCAAGAACTTTGCGGTAACCACGTTTTCATAAAAAAAATATTAACAAAAATCAATATATAATCAAAGAAAGTCGATATTGATTTGTCCAATACATTTTCTGATGAACAAGAATTATCCTTCATAGGCTATCGACAGCAGTCATTATTAAGTTGCTACACATATAATTGATTTAAAGTAATTAAAACTAATCACTGTCTTCATATGTACATAAAGTGATTTGTGTGTCACTCTAAACACTGTATGGAAATATTAATTGATTTTGTGTAAAATACGAACACTTTTGATGTTATATACATGTGGAATAGTTATACAATTAGGTATCCTCATACTTTATTACCCCGTAAATCATGTATTTTTGTTTGCACAATTTGAGGGAATCTATTTTGATTTTCTTCGAATATGATTTTTGTTAACATTTTAAGAAAACACGGTTATCGCCCCTGACCTCAAAATTATTAAGCATAGTGAGCATACTGTGTAATTTTCATGCTAGCAGGACAACCACCGATATATAATAAACATGTGGATATGATTTATTTTTGCAAGAAAACTAAGTTTGTTAGTTAGATTTTTTGTTTGATTTCCATTGTCTGTACATGGGGCTCCAATAAGGGAAGAACTACCTTAATCATTAAAGCAATCTATACTTTACTAGTATTAATAACACATTATTTATATTATTCGTTCCAGGGTGGTATGCAGCAACTGTTGTGGAAGTAGATGAACCCAATGACGAAATAGTTGTTTACTATGAATTAGAACCAGACTGCAGATACAAGACTGAAGTTATGCCACTTATCGAGGGACGCCTTGTGAGAATCCAAAAATGTTAAGAATATTGTTTGTTTGTTTATTGGTGTTTAACGGCCTATCAACAGCAAAGGTCATGTAAGGCCGGGCAAACGGGTTCGATCCCGTTTTAACCTGCTGCCAAAATCAGAACGGAATATTTATATCAAGATAAAATATATTCAGCCCTGAAATTAGAATAACCTGACCTGGTGCCAGGTCCATACCTCACCACACCAAAGTAAGGTTGAACCCCGATCGTTAAATATTGTATAGAATTAACATGCTATCAAAGCAAGCCGACATCCAATAAATCTGACACGAGTACCGTCAGTATATGACTGCCAACTGCCAGTTGGCAGGCCATGCCGCTATGCGGCCTGGCGGTACTAGTGTAGATATGGATCCAAAAGTACATAAAGTAATGTGAACGTGTTGCCACCACTGAAAGGTGACAAAGCGGACCAAGTACCGTCCGTATATGTCTGTACAACCTCAAGTGGTCAGGCCATGCCACAAAAAGGGCTGGCATTACTCTGTCTGCTAATCATAACAGAGTTTCACCAACAAAACCACATTTGATTATAAGATCTCATTTCTCTATGCCTCAGTTATGAGACCACATTTAATGCTTACCAATCACAGTTAAATACACAATGCAAACAAACAACCGATAAAAAGCACCGAAACTGTTCACCAGGCATGTTATTGAGAAGTAGCTATATTTGCCACATCATTCTGTTCTAGGTTTTATGTTGTTGTGACCAAACTGATCTGATATAATAAATAGCATGACCAGTGTGTGTATTAATGTGGACATGTGTACTTGTGTCACTGTAAATGTGTGTAAACATGTAAATATGTAAACGTTAAGAATATTGTAACAGTATAGAATTAACATGTATCATCAGTATATGCCTGCCAACTGCCAGTTGGCAGGCCATGCCGCTATGCGGCTGGCGAATATTTATATCGAGATAAAAAATATATTCAGCCCTGAAATTAGAATAACCTGACCTGGTGCCAGGTCCATACCACACCAAAGTCACTTGGCCCTTGGCTGAACATGATGCCACCAGTGAAAGGTGACAAAGCAGACCAAGTACCGTCAGTATATGACTGTACCACCTCAAGTGGTCAGGCCATGCCACAAAAAGGGCTGGCGGTACTCTGTCTGCTAATCATAACAGAGTTTCAGCAACAAAGCCACATTTGATTATGAGATCTCATTTCTCTATGCTTCAGTTATGAGACCACATTTCATGCTTACCATGAATCTGTTCAGCAGACAGGTTATTCAGAAGTAGCTGTATTTGCCACATCACTCTGTTCTAGGTCTTACGTTGTTGTGACCAAACTGATCTGATATAATAAATAGCATGATCACTGTAGATCTTCATGAACTGTTATGTTGTTGCATACTGTGTGTATTAATGTGGACATGTGTACTTGTGTCACTGTAAATGTGTGTACATATGTAAATGTGTAAATAGCTAAGGTCATGTATAACAGTTAACAGAGAAGAACCCTGTATTTTAATTATAATTGTACTAATAGGAAAACTCACAAAGTCGATATTTACCACTAAAATGTAAATCATGATGATAAACAAGCATATAAAGTGTCAAGCAAATTAGCTGATATGTATACACGTTGTTGATGCAAATGCCACGGACGAAATGACAAAACCGAATACAATGATCAGTAGAATACACCCTATCAATTGTAATTACTGCAGAATAAATACGGAAATTTGGTCGAGTAACTCGTGGGCTGAAAGAAAATGGGGCGCATAAGGCGAATAAACATTCCGTCTATTTAAGCATATAAAGCCAAATTACGCTCTTCAAAAAGCAAGGTGTTATGGGTAAACATATTTATGTATTTGGAACAACATAGACAGTCGAAATTAACCTTCACAACTGGTAAATTCTGTGCCGAAATTTAAGTTCTGGAGTATCAGCAAACTACATAGGCCATGTGCGTCGATTCACACTGCGTAACCATGAAATTGACCAAATGTGTTGGAAAATAACTCATTGCTGGTCTCTGATTGGTTAAAAATACTAACATGCAGTAAATATTGTCTGTTTTATTAATTGTGTGGACTATTGAAAGAAATTCTATAAAATAATGAATTAGTATAATAAAAACAGACTATTTTATTTTACTTTCTTATATGATTTCACGATGTGTAGTCTGCTGTTTCCAAAGTAATAAAATACGTAAAGTGTATCATTCCACCCTACTACATATATAATAGGGGTATATAGGTTTACACATTCAATACGAATGTTCGTCATTCCATCTTACCGTTTGTCTGTCCATAACACTTTGTCCGTTACTCACCAACAGCTACCAAACTTTGACACAATAAACAGCTACAGCTCTACACCAGAAACTGACTTTATAAACTTTGACCTTTGTAGGACCATGACATACCTTTTCCACTTATACATTTGGATTTCATTGTGCATTTAAATCCACAGCCCATATAAATCATACCGACACCAAACGTTTATAAAATAACCAGCTACTATTCTCAATCACAAATTTACATCACATTGGAATGACACTTTTTACTCTTCAAAGACCTTCAATCCAATTTGTTTGATTAAATGGTTGGTGGGTCGAGGTGGCGGGCAGGGGTATCTGTGAGCCCCTGCTCACTTGCTGTAGTTTTACTGTGTTTCAGGTATTGCTATACATGTACGATGCAAATATTCAGTTCTGATCATTGTGATTCAATTGGCCTACCAGGATCAACTATCTCAAATATATGTATGAAGCCTCGGTCAATATGACTTTTCTGCCAGTGAATATCAGATCAGATTATATGGCTAACTAGTCAATAATTATTTTATTATATGATAATAGTAGGAGATGATTCTAATGTGCTTAGAACATAACGTGGAACAGACAAATGAGGTTTTATATATTTAGACAGTGATATTTTTCTTCGCCGATAGCAGTCTGGCCAATCATGTACTGTTTATTTATATATGCTAAAGTGTGTTGCGCTTTTCGGTTGAAATTGATGAGAGGCGTTTAATGACTTGTACATTCGTTGCAAGTGTTTGCAAGACTGAAGTATATATTTAAGCACATTTCCACCACATGCATCTAACAAATGAAGTGATTCGTTATTCACCCATGAGATGCGTATTGTAAACAGACTTATTTATTTTAGTACAATAGTTTATTTATTTTAGTGCTAATTAGTAGATATTTTGTCTAAGCGGTGGCAAACAAAATAGTTTAAAAATCAAAATAAGCGCCTCGTAATCAGTAATCACCAATTGACATATAGGTGATTCATTACACACCAATAAACTGTATTATTGTTGTTTAGAACATAGTTGTTATAGTCACCAACATCCGACATGTATATATACATTGTATGAATGCATGTAGTATATATTCTGGGACTGAAGTTATAGATCATTGGACAGTGGTCGGGAGCCTGTGATGTATAATTTAACTGAATCCTGACTTACCAGGTTTGGCTCTCATGTACTCTAATTATACATAATGTTTAAATTGTTTTGGCTTATATTTAAGCTTGGGAATTGGCTCACACCGTTAACACCTTCCATGCTAGGAATAAGTGACAATGGGTTTATATATAGATTATAAATATATGTACATGTATACTGAAAATGAAACCAAAAGGCCAATAAATGATTATTCAACATGCCCTAATCCATATCTCAGTTTACAGCATCTCATTCATCTAGTTTGATGCTACTTATATTCTCTGCAGATGGGACTTTGATATGAAATTATTGCAATTCTTTCGAAAATGATTCTATTCAGTTATTGGAGTCATTTCATATGTTAAATATATGTAAATTCTGCAGTACCATGCAAACACAAACACGCCCTACCCATGGTAGGAGATCTACATGATAAGAGATCTCCACATCCACATCAATCTTGGGAAATCAGGCTGGTTTTCCCAAATTTGAGTGCAACAATTGATTCACAGGTTAATAGACAAACATAGAGAGAAAGGGTACATTTTTCTGTCACCTGTGATTCTATTTACATGTTATCTATGCTTAAAGTTTCACTTCATTGCATGCAGATGTACCGTATTCAGTATTTGTTGTGTATGTTTCTGTGGCTATTTTGTGTGTGTTTTATAAATTGAATATTATCACAATTATGAAAATGTAACGTACAATACAAAATATGGATAATATATTGAAAATAAAATATATACAGTTACACATATTACGTCTTTCTTTGATAGTGGGTGGATGCTTAGATCGTAGCTGATGTGTAATTTAACAATCGGGAGTTCACCAGAATGCCGAATTTACATGGTTTGGCCCTCAGGTACATTTGCTGCCTTCAGATACTTCTGAGAGCTAATTCCTGTTATATCCCATTAATGTAATACAGTTAGTTCTAATTCTTATACTTCTGGGGTTGGAGCTAAGTCATTGTGGTGGCAACAGGTCAGGTTATTGTAATTACAGGGCTGGATATATATTTTTCGGTAAATATTCAATTATGATTTTGTGAATTTCCTTCATTGTGGAAATTGTGGACCCTTTTGCCCGGCCTTGAGGTTGGTGTTCCCTTATTGCAGCCCCATGTAAAGTCAATGGAAATCAAACAGAAAATCTAGCTCAAAAACCTGAAGTAACCTACCCAAATATTCCATATCCACCTTTCAAGTATCTGCGTATAATTCTACTGCCAGCCTTGGAACGAGAAATACTGTAATTTGTGAATAATTAACACAATTCGATGTCTACACATGTATATACACCTTTCTACACAGGTGTGTAATAGGAAAAGTATACATGAATACAACTCAATATGCTTTATATTTCCTAACTAAAACATACCGTGTAATTTTCATGCTAGCAGGTAAAGCAGCTGTATATAATACACATGTGGATATGAATTATTTTTGTAAGTAACTTTTGGTTTTTGAGTTAGATTTTTCGTTTGATTTCCATTGACTTTATAATGGACTCCAATAAAGGTACACCAACCTTATCTGTTGATAGCCCGTCAAACACCAAACATTTATTGATAGTGGGTGATTGAACGAGCTTGTGATAGGTAATTCAATAGACAGGGAGGTGCTCATCCGTACCGGAACTCCTTAATGGTTTGATATTTTGTTTGTGTATGGATAACCAGTTTATCCTGCATATATTTCTAACCCAACAGGCCCCACCCACGCACGAACCAAATAAATTAACTGACGACCGGGACTGAGTCACAGACACTGCAAGTCAACTGATTCCAAGTATCACACTAAAAGCAATTGTGGTTGCAAAAGGCAGCATCTAACATGTATCGAAAATAATTGACTTAAAACACAATAGTGTTACTGTAAATACTTATTTCATGGCAAATACCAATTCCGCATGTTCAGTTTTAATAACTGAATCGGTATGGCACGAAATAAGGTAGGTTTTACTATGTACACTGAGCAGTATAATGTTCTGGTAGAAAGTACCATAATGTACCAGTTAAATTTGATGGCCCCTATTTCCTTAATATGGTATGGATGGTTGGTTGGGAGCACGCAAATTTAACGATCGGGGTTCATCCTTACCGGAATGCCAACTTACATTGTTTGGCCCTCATTTACATTTTCACCCCCCTGATACTTGAGAGCCTAATCCTGTTATGCCCCATTAAAAAGATTAGTACTGATGATATTACTTTTGAGGCTGGAGCTAAGTGACTCTGGTGTGGCATGGACCTGACACAAGGTCAGGATATTCTAATTTCAGGGCTGAATATATATTTTTTTGTAAATATTCAGTTCTGATTTTGGGACTTTCCCTCATTATGGACAGTTGAATACGGGATAGTCCAACCCGTTGGCCCAGCCTTAAATGACCCTGGCAGTTGTTAGGCTGTTAAACACCAATAATCAATCCTTGATATGCATCCTCCAACTATGCAAAATTGTCTCAATAGCAAGGTTTTATTTATGAAATTGTACAACAGCATTTACACATAAAAACAATTGAAATGATTTAGAAGGTACTTAATTACAAACAAGATAGTATAAAAAAAAAAAAAATTATATTATGCAATTCAATGTCTCAATGTTTTGAATGCAACTTTCATTTTCCTGATATGGCTGTATACTGTATAGTGATGAATTTTGTAACAATTGTTCACAAAAAGTCCACACATCACAAAATCTTTTTCTGCTACTGATCTTGTTTGTACTATAGTGTAAATAAGCATAGAATTATCCCCCATCATATAGGTTTGGTCAACGTAAACCAATTGTAACACATTTTTTTCGTGTGATTGTTAGCACTGGAAAATGTAGTTAATGCATAATGCAGACCATTTCGATTATAAAAAACTTGTGGAAAAGTTACATAACTAGGTACCCTATCAATTTCCGTAATAATAAGGTTTTACTTGATTTGAGGGCCCCTCATTTAACATTCGATATAAAAAAACAATTCAGATTCTAATGTCCACACAAAGAAGTTTAGTAGAATACTTACAGACATCAAATTTACCACAGTCAGTTCTGTAATCTTCTTATCTTCTTTCGATACAAAATGTGTCGATATTGGGAGGGCAAATGTCGTTCACATGCAGCATAGGCACTTCGCTGGCGCAGCGTTATATTATAGAACAACTTACTGTTAAACTGCAAGCTGTGTAATATCTAATACATGTATATATTTTTAAAGAACTATTAAGGTGACC
>JAQRGA010003360.1:0-14387 GCA_029237695.1 Conchocele bisecta | reverse complement strand
TTGAGGGGTTGACGTCCACATCAAACAGGCGTAGATATTGATCAAATAGCACACTTCTGTGGTCTGATAACGATCTAAATTGCTTGACAGATTAGAACCATGACGGGTGTTTCATCGATGGAATGGCGAAGAGCGTAGATTTTGATCAAATAGCACACTTCTGTGGCCTCATAACGATCTACATTGCTTGTCAGATTAGAACCATGACGGGTGTTTCATGAATTGAATGGCAAACAGTGAAGATCATGTGCAGATTTAATGCGGTATAAACGTTTAAAGTTATCACATGGAAGCAAAAGAATTGTGCAATAAACAATCTATTTTCAACATTTATGACCTTGAGGGATCAAATTCCAAATCAAGCAGGATTCTTCGCAGGGCCGATATGAATGTGAAGGTAGGTAATGTTATCGCAGGGAAACAAAATAATAACCAATCTATTGTTGGCAATCGTGACCTTGAGGGGTTGACATCCACATCAAACAGGATTCTTCCCAGGGCTGATATGAATGTACATATGAAGTATCGTGAAGGTGGGTAATGTTATCGCAGGGAAACAAAAGAATAACCAATTTATTTTTGGCACTCGTGACCTTGACATTGAGGGTTGACGTCCACATCAAACAGGATTCTTCCCATGGCTGACATGAATATGTATGTGAAGTATCATGTAAGTTAGCACAGAAACAAAATAATAGCAATTTTTGGCACTTTTGACCTTGAAGTATTGTGAAGGTCGTATGCACAGTAGTGGTGTTATAGCGTACCGATGAGGCATGGCCGGAGGATTCCGTCGCGAGTAAACTCCTTCCATTGTTGACATATCGCCGGTAGCTTACAGCAGAATTGTTTCGCCGTGATGAGCGACTTGAAGCAGTCGACAAGCCACTGGGGGTCAAGGACAACGGAGCCACGGAGACCAGGGTCACTGCAAACATCAAATGTGTCGGTGACTGAATAGAGGATTTTACATGAATGATAATTTAGCACTTAGAAAGCAGGAACTGAAAATTGTCGTCTGCACTTGTTTCATATTTTATTGTTTCTTTCAATAATAAAAACATGGCTTGGCAGCATATTAGAATAATTTCCATTCGATACAATTCAAACAAGAGTGCCGAAGGTCACAATATACGCCCGTCGAGGCAAGGCCAGTCAACAAGGGAACATAACTCATATTGACGTGATAAACATGTAAACAAAAATTGGTTACGATCCGTCAAGTAGAACTCGACTTATTGAGTGGACAAGGATACGGAGTCCGAAAATTAAAAATGGCGGCCAAGGGGAGATAATTCATCGGAAATCAAAATCAATAATCTTCTTCGTCTTGCCGTGATAAACATACCGAAAATATACCGAATTTGGTTATGATCGGTCAAGTAAAACTTTAGTTATTGCGTGGACTAGGATACAGAGTGCAAAAATTCAAAATGGCTGCCAAGGGGAGATAAGTATCGGACATTTATCAAAAATCAAATAACGCTTCTTTTTCTTCTTGTTATGTAAAATGTTTTACCGAATTTGGGTTTCGATCGGGTTTGAAAGTTAGAAACTGGAGTTTTATTGGCGTGGGGAAAACAAGGGATTTACAAGGAATGTGGGAAAAAAATTTAAAAAAAAAATGGCCGCCAAATGGGGAGATAAGAGATGCCAAATATTTCAAAATCAATAACCTTCTTTGTCTTGCCGTGATAAACATGTACACCGAATTTGGTTTCGATCGGTGAAGTAGAACTGGAGTTATTGCGTGGACAAGGATACAGAGTGCGAAAATTAAAAATGGCCGCCAAGGGGAGATAAGTCATCGGAAAATTTTCAAAATCAATAGGCTTCTTTATCTTGCCATGATAAAGATGTATACCGAATTTGGTTTCGATCGGTGAAGTAGAACTTGAGTTATTGCGTGGACAAGGATACAGAGTGCGAAAATTAAAAATGGCCGCCAAGGGGAGATAAGAGATGCCAAATTTTTCAAAATCAATGACCTTCTTTGACTTGCCGTCATAAACATGTATACCGAATTTGGTTTCGATCGGTGAAGTAGAACTGGAGTTATTGCGTGGACAAGGATACAGAGTGGGAAAATTGAAAATGGCCGCCAGGGGGAGATAAGATAAGAGATAAGAATTGTTTTGAAAATCAATAGGCTTCTTCGGCGTGCCGTGATAAACATGTATACCAAATTTGGTTACAATCTGTCGAGTAGAACCCTAGTTATTGTGTGGACAAACTGTGCCCGCCCGCCCGCCCGTACAAGTTGAATACATAATATGTCCCGTTTTTACAAACGGGCGTATAAAAAGCTGCCAAAGCATGTTTTTGTTAAGATTAAGAAGCATGGAAAATAAACTACATGGCCACAGCCTGCATGTCACGCCTGACGAGGCTTTGATAGTACACCGAACAAGAAAATGTGGCCTGTCGGCACACGAATGCCCCCGGCACATCAAAAAATAAATACAGAGTTTAAATTAATGTACGTTAAAATTTTAAGGAAACACGGTTATCGCCCCTGATATCAGTGTGGAAAGTTATGTCTGACATAAAATGTATAATAATGCCAATCAATACGTGGGGTAATGGTGAATTAATGTTTATTTTCCCAGAAAATATCTCGAATGATGTCTGATATAAAGAACATTTTGTGCCTACTGAGTGAGCATGTACTTTTAAGGACAGCATGGATGTGTGGTATTTGTGCACAAGTATGATGTATTGAAATATTATAGTGATCTTTCAAGGGATATAAAAGATATGACATAATTGAGAAACTCCGGCGAACTTCTTAATGTGTGAAAAGTTCAAAGTTGTGAAGGTCAAAAGGTCAAGGTCATATTAAGGGCAGCAGGACTGTCTGGCATTTTTCCACCCACAGGTATGATGTATTGAAATATTGAGGAATCTAAAAGGGATATAGAAGTTATGACAGAATTGAGAAACACTGTCAAACTTCTTAATGTGTGAAGGTCAAAAGGTTAAAGTGATATTCCGGGCAGCATGGATGCGTGGCATTTGTCCACAAGTATGCGGTGTTGAAATATTTAAGTAATCCACCAAAGGATATAGAAGTTAAGACAGCAATCAGAAACTCCGGCGAACTTCTTGATGTGTGAAAAAGTTCAAAGTTGTGAAGGTCAAAATGTCAAGATCATATTAATAGTCCGGGGGCAAATGTACATATATGTCTACAAATCCGGCACCTCATGTTAATTTTTGGCACCCGATGATTTTATAAACTTGAATGTATAAGTTTTCCAAAAAATCCGGGTGCCATTTTTTTAAACCACGGCCAAGGTCATTTCAAGGTCATTGAACTTCATACATGATTGGTGTCCGAATAATGATATGGATATGATACTTTGCAGTTATTATTGAATTGATAACCGTATATTGCTCAGAAGATCGGAATAATAGATATCATGCATCTTACTAGCAGAAACACACAAGTAATTTCAATGTACGGCAGCTATATTTTCAAAATGGCCACCAAAAGGCTACATTTTCAAATAGGTGGATGCTTTAATACATGCATTCGATATCAAAGATTCTAACAATACACCAGCAATACATGTATATGTGTCAAATATTCGATGAATATAGTCATGGTTTATATCACAGTTGCTAGTCAAGTATATACATACTTCATTGCTAGTCAAGTATATACATACTTCACACATATATTTATTACCTGGAAGTTTATACACATTTGTTCGAACATACTAGCTGTGTCTATACCCACATATTCATTATCAGAGAATCCAGCACTCACGATGCGAAGTAACATATGCAAATGATGTCACATACTCGATGAGGTTTTACTATATATACATGTTTGCTCCTTATTTTTTGAACGTGCTTTTTTGATACGGCTTTGCTTATGTGCTGTATGAATGGCATGTAGAGTTATATAGCACTTTTGAAGGTGATGATATTCATGGCACCTGCATGGACTAAATTAGTTTTCATCAATACAATGTACCGTATATACAAAACTAGTATACGTAGTTACAACGATATAATCTTTTCCATAATGGGAAATTACTATTCGTGTGAAGCTGAATCTGCTATATATACAGAATTCATAAAAATAGAACAATTCCAAGAATGATATTTGCATAATTATCCTATGACCTTTTTAGAAGTCAGTTTACGAGTTGAAACATATACTGGTTATTTTAAGTTCCTGTAATGATAAACTTCCTCATAATGAAGGACACTAGACTGGGTTGTTTGCATATTTGCAAAATCATTGCATGTTTATTTATACGAGAAAGCAGTAAACCATATGGACCGTAGACTCATGGAAAATAATGTCAACATGTCAATACTACAAAATGCGCAATTTAGGAGGACAGCAATTTTAACTAGATTGGTCAGAAAGCGAGGCTTACGGAATACCCCACGCGTGGGCCCAGGTACCCCTAAATATGTAAACAAAATCCAAGTGTGTGGGCTTGTGACCTTGACTCTGGGCACGAATGTGAATTTGTCACATGGTGGTAGAGGTCCATTGGAGCAATGCGTGTGTGAAATGTGAAGCAGATCCGAGCAAGGAAATAGAAGTTATAACCGATTTCTCTGATGTTATGTTTTGTAAAGAAACCAAGCATGTGACATTGACCTCGATTTGTCACAGCATGATAGTAGAGCCTTAGAGGAATCATGCATGAAATATTAAGAATTTTCGATGAAAGAAATAGAAGTTATAACATATTTCTCTGATGTTAAGTTTTGTAAAGAGACTAAGTATGTCACCTTGACCTTAAAATCAGCGGGGGTTGGACGGTATAGGTTTGTTACAGCATGATAGTACAACCTTAGAGGAATGCACAAGTGAAATATTAAGAATTTTCAATGAAGGAAATAGCAGTTATAACCTATTTCTCTGATGTTAAGTTTTGTAAAGAGACCAAGTATTCGATATTGACCTTGGTATCGGCGGGAGTGGACGGTCGTGGATTTGGCACAGCATGGTAGTAGAGCCTTACAGGAATGCATGTGTGAAATATTAAGCATTTTAGATGAAGGAAATAGAAGTTACAACACATTTATCTGATGTTAAGTTTTGTAAAGAGACAAAGTATTTGACCTTGACCTTGGGATCAGCGGGGGTTGGACGGTCGTGGATTTGGCACAACATGGTAGTAGAGCCTTACAGGAATGCATGTGTGAACTATTAAGCATTTTAGATGAAGGAAATGCGGACGGACAGACGGACAGACAGACGGACAACCTGACTTCAGTATACCCCCACAACTCGTTGCGGGGGGTATAACGAGGCACTTAACCATTATATATGCTATTTGTATGAGCTTATATTATATAAGGTAGAACATATGTCAGAATGCTCTGTATTAAGAGCTGATTGGGGGCTTAACCATGTTCTTCTATGATCTGATGATATCCGTTACAGTGGAGAATGTATACAATGCATGCTAATATGTCATGTCAGATGATAATCGTGTCCATTATCTGTCACTATGCTTGTACTTTCAAATTGATTGTCAGTTTTTTTTCAAGCCAGCATGGTTTATGAAATAAACTATCATTGTGCATAGTCAGATGGCACAACAGACTGCATGAGGAAAGATACATGATCGGATATCATTATGTTTATGAAAGATGAGACCTTTGTGAATACGTGCTGATATTGTATGATTTGTTAGCTAGAGATCATTGTAATGCATAGTTTCTTACATATCTTATGTGACAGTTGCTATTTGAATAATTAGTTGGTGATATTATTTAGTATTACATGAAATAAGCTGACTATATATATCCTCTAGTATGGTGTCTGGTTAACAGTAAATCCGTCCTCATTTGGATATAGTACATATCTTTTTACTCGGAGAATTAGACACGGTTATATATTATGGGGGAGATGCTATCTCAATGGGAGTCCTGTATAGAAGTAACTGAGCACTGTCCCACCGACACATAATAATGATTATACTACATTACCACAAACAATCATACATGTTTAGATTTCCGATCTTAACCAGACTGTGACGTTATCCAATTTAGAAAAGAGACAAATGAACGCTTGAATATATATGTCTGGCGCAATACACAATGGGGTAGCAGCATGACACGCGTACACATTAACGATCGCCTATAGCCGTGCATGAGTCATGATGAACTGTGTTCGAATCTGCATATACTAGAACTTAACAGGTAGCAATGTTATAAACGTTATGAAGCATGACATTGAAATTATCATTTCCTAAGATCTGTGCTGTAATAGTTTAATGAATGAAACCGGACACACATATTCAGTAGATGACCATTATATGGTATTTATCCTGTTTTTGTTCTTTTGATAAATACAATACGACATTATTCTTAATTTCATGACCTTGAACTGGCATTCAACTTAACAAAAGTAAATACAAATACATTACATAACTGGGTATTATGTTATAAAACATGGATATGCCCCCGTGGCATACTGGACACTAACTGGAGACTCTTCCAAACATTTCGACATTTCCACGTAAATGGGACGCATAGGGGGCATAATACATTTCTGAAGATATTTTCCTTTAGACAAACATGTCTTTAGATTATTACAGTAACCAGGAACCTACTCTTCACTCTTCCACTCCTTCACATCTCTTTCACCGGATCTTCCAACCTTCAATTCCCTGGGTTCTGATTTAGTCATGATAGTAAGCTTTCCGCAATAATATGATATGTTGAAGAATTCTGCAGTAGCCAGGAACCACGTTACTGCAGAATTGTTCAACATATCGTATTATTGCGGAAAGCTTACTTTAGATTAATAAATGCGAAATTATGACAAAGAATACGAAACATATGCAGTTTGATTGTTGAATTTAAAGGTATCAAAATCTGCGACCTACAATGATATTGACATTTGATGACTGTTTTTCTATTTCATAAATAAATTTATAATCAATATCAATGAAAATATTGACAATTTTTGTATGCCAAGTGTATTAATGAATATGTTTAAAAAGTATATATAGCATCAAATTTGTCTTAAAGGTGCATGCCCACTCAGTAGGCACAAAATTTTATTTATGGGAATTAAATAAGTGTATACTTGTGTTGCTATTCCACCAGTTCTAAAAAGTATGGGTGCTCGCTATATGGATATAATCATTTAGTAATGTTTATTTTACTTATAGTGACGCGCGGTGGTATCAGGCTATTTTCATATGCAAATGAGGCATGATATTTTTTAATTATATATACAGTGCGACCCCGTTAGTACACGCTTCACTATAACACGATTTCGGTTAGTACACGGTTGTGCCTTGGCTCCCGAATGTTTTGCCTATTTGTATATCAAAATCGTGTTAAATTTGTAACACGACTATTGTCAGAAATCGTGTTAAATTTGCGATTATATTGCTGCCGAAAGTGGTATCGTAAATTAATCCGAGCAAACTGGGAATAAGATCAATTATTGGTTCCAGTAACAAAGCAGTGCTAAACAATCCCATGCTCGATTTCATTTTTCCGGCATGCGTTCGCACTCACCATTGGTGGAATATTAATTAGGTGTAAAGGCTGACCAATCGGAGATCGCGTATCAGTCGCGCAGATTAACTCAACCCAGATTAAATAAATTGTTACAGCACTGCTGAACATGCTGAAATTTGTTTTCAATTAACCCACGCACCCGGCGCATGTACACAAATGTGTACGTGACAACTGGCCTTGTTTCGCTATGTCATAATTGAGCCAGTGCACGAGATAATCAACTTTATTATATAACTGAGATTTTCGCCGAGAATGATTTGACCTTTTTCTGCAAATATATCGGAAAGTTGATAACATTTTCAGAGCAAATGCGTAATAATTACTAATTTAATATTCGTCAATGTCACGGTACGGATCTAGTAACTCAGGAGAGAAGATATGTATGTCCCACAGATAATCACTATAATCCCAAAAAATGTGTAATTCGAGGACGAAATTCAATTTGGCGGGGGAGTATGTCACGGTACGGATCTAGTAACTCAGGAGAGAGAATATGTATCTGTGCCCGGTTAGCTCAGTCGGTAGAGCGACCGCCTTGTAAGCGGGAGGTGCCGGGTTCGAGTCCTGGGTCGGGTGCATATTTTCTCTTCCTGTTACATCAACATTCGGTATCGTTTACAGAAAATGTACACTATTATCAGATTCATCTTCGTCGAAAATCTCACGTGATAAGCCGGATTACCTCATGAACTGGCGCAATATTATAACACGTCGGGCAAAACATGTCTGACAGACAACAGGTTTATGGGGCACTATATAGGTCTGTGGTGTTGAAAGGGTTAACGCTGTGTGTACTCAAACCCACAGGTGGAATAGTCGGACGTGTGACACAAAGAAAATGACCATTACAAAAATATCCATTACCCCACCCACTTCATCTCGTAATATCTTTTATTATTAACGTCATGTACAGTACGATACCAGGTGGGTGGGATAATGGGATTTTTTTAATAGGCATTTATTTTGGTGTCATAGGTCCGAGTCTTCCACCTGTGCTCACCATAATGAGTAAACACAGATTGCAACGCACGAGCTTGTCACGTGACGTTGCAGCTGATGGAACAGGATATCGGTCATTGGGTCATTGCGTCATCGAATGATGATGGCTACACGTGTTTACTACACTTTTTTCTACACGCGTTTACAATAATGGATTGCACGGACCTGCGTAGATCTACATGTACATTCTCTACATGAATAAATAAAACATGACGTTAACAATTCTTGGATTCAATATATTTATTATATGCGAAGATAACAGTGAAAATTTATGGCATATTATAGGCATTGGCGACGTCGTTCATTTGCAGTCACAGTGTACATGTATTTTTTGTCGACATTATGATGCGTCTTGGGCGAGAACGGATATAGCACGGTTCGGATAAGCAACACGGACGGTTGTATGTCGCCGGACTTCCGTGTACTAACGGGGTCACACTGTACTAATTAAATGCGTCACCTAAAAAAATAATATTTTAGACAGATTATGAAGTATGATCATTGCACATCAAAAAATAAATACAGAGAATAAATAGTAATGTCCGTTAGTATTTTAATGAAACACGGTTATCGCCCCTGATATCAGTGTGAACATGTACGTCTGATATAAACTGTATAATAATGCCAATTAATACGAAGGGTAATGGTGAATGAATGTTTATTTTGTCAGATAATTTCTCAGATGATGTCTCTGATATAAAGAACATTTTGTGCCTACTGCGTGGGCATGTACCTTTAAAGTTCAATGACCTTGAAATGACATTGAACTTAATTGGAAAGAATTGGCACCGTTATTTTCTGAAAGCTGAAACCTATAAGGTTACAATATAAAACAACCACGAGAAGAAAAATTAACACGATGTGCCGCATGCATGGCGATTATTCCCGAACTTTAACCTTATGTTAATTCAAGGGCCCATCATGAGGTCCACTAGTTCCTTTTTGTCATGGCTGGTGAAAAGAAATGAACATTATCTTACAGATCTCTAGAGATATATTGTATAGGATAATAATTCAACGATATATGTACACCAAACTATTATAGCAGTAACAACAAAGAAGAAAACGTTGCCGTTTTTCTTCGGTGACAGTGAAAATATAGTATTGTGACATTGACCTTGATAGCTGTTGTTAGATGTCTTGATTATAGTTGATTTCTAATTATTGTGATGCATGCCACCGAAGATATTGACACTTCAAATGAACCAAGTCCTCAGTTTCAGGGCATAAATACCAGGATTTTGACCTTGATTTTGAATGACCTTGAAATGACATTGAAAGTGTCCAAAAAAATGGCACCCGGATTTTTCGGAAAGTGGGATCAAAGACGAATACAAAACTACTAACAAAGACAAATTAACATCATGAGGTGCCGGATTCTGAGCAATTGCCCCCAGACTATAAGGGCATCATGGATGTGTGGCATTTGTCCTCAGGTATGCTGTGTTGAAATATTTAAACAATAATTCAAGGGACATAATCGAGAAACTCTGGTAAACTTCTTAATGTACAGGACACACGGACGGACTCCCAGACACACAGTCCAAACACTACATGCCTCTGGCTCTACCAAGACCGGGGGCATAAAAACATTAACCAAAAACTTTTATCCTCGAACGCATGTATGTACGCCAATGTGCCGACTATATCGCACTGTCCACAAGCGGGCGCGACAAAACTCAACAGCAGATTGAAAACATTTAATTCAGCATTGATATTTATTAACCCTTTCAATACCACATGCCTGTATAGAGGTATTGGCAAACAGTGTAGATCCAAATGAGCCGGCTCGTATTTCATATTTTTGAGAGCAAAAACACACCCTTTTCATAAATGGATCAGTCTGAAAATCATTTTGTGATGATTGGATTGGTCGCACAATTAACATATCGAAATCCATTCCATGCTGTGGCACTCGGGAACTGTTTGAACTCGCGGCTTACAGCCTTGGGCTTCAAACAGTTCCATCGTGCCACGGAAAAGTTTACCCATGGCTGGACATGGTCGAACCTTATATTTATTAAAGTTTACTGATTCTACGTTGAAATTTTAATAAATATAATACTAAATCCACACAAATGTGAAGCTGTACTGATCACCTGATATATATTCTGTAGCAGCCACATTTACTGTAGAGTTAACTGTATTGTAATTTTGAAATTTGCGGCGTATATCAGAAAATGATAGGTCGGAAAATCTGTTTAATGGCTACGCGTTAGTGGAGTCATTAAACATGTTTTCCGACCTATCATTTTCTGATATACGCTGCAAATATCAAAATTACAATTCGGTTAACCTATTTATAACGCACCCATTTACTGTTTTGCAAATTTTATCGAGCCTAGTTGGAAAGTCGTACCGGAGTGCAAGATGGTTGTGCAGGTCATTCCGAATGGATCACACAAATTATTTTCTACAAGGAAGATAGTTCTAATAAAATGACAAGATATTAGCAATTTTTAGCAAATAATATTTCACTTTGAGTAATCAGTAGTTTGTGAGGTATCGAGTGTAGACTGTACACCGGTGCGAAGTGCAGTACGAGTGATACAGCAAACAAACTCACTCGAAGTAGAGGACATTGGCCGATTCGTGCTGAAACCGGAGGAATAGATTCAGGTGTTCCGTGGAGATTGGAACCGGCATAGAGTTTTTTACGTCTTGTAGTTTCTCACGCGTGATAATCTGCAAACAATGGATAGGGCGACGGTGAGTGTTTGTTTGTTTGTTGGAGTTTAGCGGCAAGCATTTCGCATATTTTTTAGAGAAGAAAACACCCCCTTCTTATAAATGGTTTGAAAATTGGATCGGTCAGAAAAATGAACATATCACAGTCCATTTCAATTACTTAGGGGTGAAAGGTTTAAAGGCAGATTGTGATAACCAACCTGTCTAAGGATACAATAATTTTTGTTGAAAAATATTATTTTGTTTATTTCTCCATAAATGTATATGTTGTTACCACTCATTTGAACGAACTCGTCGACGAGTGGTAACAACAAATATTTTCGAGATGAAATAAAGAAAACAGGATTTTTTTCCTCAAAAGTTTCTTCTTGTACAATAATTTGTATATTTATTGGTGTTTAACGGCCTATCAACAGCTAAGGTCATTTAAGGCCTGGCCAAAGGGTTCGATCCCATATACAACCTGCTACATTGGGGGGGAAAAATCCCAAAATATTTACATAAAAACAAATAAAAATTCAGCCCTGAAATTAGAATAACCGAACCTGGTGCCAGGTCCATACACAAACAAAGTCACTTGGCCCTTCCCCTAAAGGTAATAGGATTACAAATAATCATATTACTCATATAAAGGGTATAACCAGATTCAACTCTCACATGCAAGAAAGCCAAAGACGTACATGAGGGTCAAACCAGGTCTCTGGTCGGGATTCCGGTAAGGATGAATCCCAATCGTTAAAATACCCATCGCATGCTCCCACCTGCCACCCACCCGACGGTGATTTCACGGCCTAAATTGGTCAAAACGACCCCGATACATATACCTGTTGTTATATAGAGGATTTTGCATGAGTGATCATTTAATATGATATTTATTAAACAAGTTTACTGATTTCATAAGAAACACCGTGCCCACTCAGTACTGTTCTTTATAGGAATTAAATAAGTGTATTATTGTGTCACCAGTTCTAAACATTACGAGTGCCCGATATACAGATACATGTATATTAATCATTTAGTAATATTTAGTTTACACATAGTGACTCGCGGTGATATCAGGCTATTTTCATATGCAAAAGAGGCACGATATTTTTTTAATTATTTATACTAATTAAATGAGTCGCCTGAAAAAATAATATTTTCGACAGATTATAAAGCGGTTATCGCCCCCGATATCAGTGTGGAAATTTAATTTGAAATAAAATGTGAAATAATGCCAATCAATAAGTGAGTTAATGGTGAGCTAGAAATGGATGCTTGTCGACAAGCGCATGTGTATCCCCCTCCCCAGATACACAAGTAGTTTGAAAAAAGGGTGTTCGAGTTATGCTCCGGAGACAAAATCAGTGACGGAAAAAACAAAGGGAGATAACTAAAAAATTAGTGATGCAAGAGTTGCGTGACACACCTTTAGGGTTGTGGTCTATGCATGTGTGAAGTTTCATGAAAATATTCCAAAGGGTGTTCGAGTTATGCTCCAGACACGAAATCAGTGCACGAAACAACAAAGGGAGATAACTAAGAAATTAACGACGCAAGAGTTGTCATTCTTACGTGCGACACACCTTTGGGTCGTCTTCTATGCATGTGTGAAGTTTAATAAACTAGAAAATGTGTTCAGAGAACTCGGATGTCCCACATATCGCTTCTACCTGAGCTCTAAAGTTTTTGAAGCACCAAGTATGTGACCTTGACTGGGCTTGGCGGGCAGACTGTTTGGCACGCGGAGAGGACCATTAGAGCAATGCATATAGAAATATGAAGCTGATCCTGAAAGAAAACGAAATTAAAAGATATTTACCTGAGCGCTAAAGTTTTTGAAGCACTAAGTATGTGATGTTAACCCTGGGCTTGGCGGGGGCGGACAACGTGGATTTGGCACAGGGGGCGGTTAGAGGACATTATATGCAACGCATATATGACTAGAAATGTGGCCTGGGTTCGGCACGATTTGGCGGCTGCCTTACAAGACACAGTGCACGCTGCAACCAAAGAAAACAAGCATATTTGAATGTGGATTTGTCACAGGGTGGCAGAGGACCATTGGAGCAATGCGTGTGTGCAATGCGTGGAAATTATAAGCCATTTACCCGAGCGTTAAGGTTTCGGGACGTACGTACGTTACGTAACACTATATGCCCCCCCTCACCATTGGAGCAATGCGTGCTTGCAATGTGAAGCAGATCCGAGCAAGGAAACAGAAATTATAAGCCATTTACCCAGCGTTAAGGTTTCGAACGCACCAAATCTGTGACCTTGACCCTGGGCTTAGCGATGGCGGGACGAATGTGGATTTGTCACAGGGCGGTAGAGGACCATTGGAGCAATGTGTGCAATGTGAAGCAGATCCGAGCAAGGAAACAGAAATTACTAGAAATGTGGCCTATCGGCACACGAATGCCCCCGCTGGCAGCCAAAGAAAACGAGGCATATTTGATTATAAGCCATTTACCTGAGCGTTAAGGTTTTGAACGCACCAAGTCTGTGACCTTGACCCTGGGCTTAGTGGGGGCGGGACAAATGTGGATTTGTCACAGGGCGGTAGAGGACCATTGTAGCAATGCGTGTGTGAAATGTGAAGCAGATCCGAGCAAGGAAACACAAATTATAAGCCATTTAACTGAATGTTAAGGTTTCAAACGCACCAAGTCTATGACCTTGACCCTGTGCTTAGCGGGGGCAGGATGAATATGGATTTGTCACAGGGCGGTAGAGGACCATTGGAGCAATGTGTGTGTGAAATGTGAAGCAGATTCGAGCAAAGACACAGAAATTACAAGCCATTTACCCGAGCGTTAAGGTTTCAAACGCACCAAGTCTGTGACCTTGACCCTGGGCTTAGCGGGGGCGGGACGAATGTGGATTTGTCACAGGGCGGTAGAAGACCATTGGAGCAATGCGTGTGTGAAATGTGAAGCAGATCCGAGCAAGGAAACAGAAAGTATAAGCCATTTACCCAGCGTTAAGGTTTCAAGCACAAGTCGTGACCTTGATGCTTAGTGACAATGTGGATTTCACAGGGCGGTAGAGACAGGACAATGCTGTGTGAGTCAGATCCGAGCAAGGAAACATTATAAGCCATTTCCCCGTTAGTTTGAACGCACAAGTGTGACCTTGACCCTGGGTTTAGCGGGGCGGGACGAAGTGGTTTGTCACAGGGTGGTAGAGGACCATTGGAGCAAGCGTGT
>JAQRGA010000336.1:0-23048 GCA_029237695.1 Conchocele bisecta | reverse complement strand
AAACGGTGCGAATACACAAGAAGGCAACCGGCGACGTGAAGCTAATCGACTACGAAGAACTGAGACAGCGGTGCCTCTGTGTTGATCAGCTATCGAAGATGTCGAATCGGCTTAAGGTAATCGGGGTGTCGGCTTTGGACATACTAGACGACTACAGAAAATTGATCACTGGCGTTTGCATGCACGGACACGTTCGCAACATGTTCGTTACGAGCTCCAACTTTTATGACACGAAGGTTCACTCGATCGAATCTGTGGCCGACTTCCTTACCACGGGACTGAAATGTCAGACGTTGTACGACGATGGCGCCGCCAAGAAGCACCGCTACGCGCTCAGCGGTTCCATTATTTATCTGTTCGTATATAAAAGGAACGGCATCTTCGACTACATCGTATACTTGAGTGAAGATCCAATCAGTCAACTCGTACATGTACTTCTGGATAGGACTGAGATAACGGGAGAGTTCGACTTCATCTATACCGTGATCGGCAGAACGAAGACGGAAGACAACTCGTACACGTACGCTGTTACTCCGGACGGCGTTTACCTCAGAGACGTTCTACTGTATTCCAACGAGTGTCAGTTTTCTCACCCGATACTGGCGGCACACGAGACCGCTCGAACTCTACTGGCGGATGACGAAGGAATGGTCTTGACGGTGCACTCTTATCTGATCGACCGGAATACATCAACAACATTTCCGTCGGTCGACTGTACTTTGTAGTACTCAGTGAACGGGACACGTTTCTCTGCCGATATCAGAAATCGATTGTCATCGACAAGATCGTTGGTAAATCGCCACCGATCATCAGGGATTTTCTAGGATACGTACCGCCGAGACCTTTCGAAGATATCGTCGTCGTCGAGTCCGCGGTACTCAATCCAGACGAGCTGAACCGGATCGCGTCTCTGCGTTGTACTGGAGAGAAGACGGACAGCTGCTGCAACAGCCTCTGCACGCAATTCACGGGATTCGATTTCAAGGCGAGTCTGTCGACACGACACTGTATCGACGATGATGGCGACGACGGCGGTCCAATCAGCCGTTTTATCAAGAACGAGGTCGATCTATCGCTAAAGCAGTCTCTCCGAGATTACGTTCGTGCAAGGTATCTAAAGTGCGTGTCTGTGACGCGTGGGAAGAAGTTTCATATACCGAGACTGCCGTCATTCTCCTTCATCGATCATCGGGGAGACGCCGTCGTGAAGTACGTGATCGAAGATGCATCACCGTTCTTGGTCGCCACATCCACGCCAAGGATTGCGATAGAAATGCGGAAAATATGCTTCCATCCCAGATTCACGTACGCAGCAGTGTATCGAAACAATGCATCGAATGCGCAGACCACAGATCCGTTGTCGCCGCTCTACTACTCTGACGGTAAGAGAACAACGCTGGTTGTGTCGCAAGACGAAGAAATCCTGGCATGCTGTTCGACCATGCAGAGTGTCAGGAAACGGGCGCTTCGCGAAGGCAAACACTTCCAGACCAACTCGGCCGTCGTACGCCGTCAGTTACCGCAGCTAGCCAGGCGAAATATGTGCATTTCTCCCGCTTTGAATTTGCGACTGCGGCGATTGTTGAACCTGTCGAGGCATAAATCGTTCGCCAAGTACCTTATGAAGAAAGGCGTCATTTACCTAGACAAATTTAGAGTTCCGACGACGACGACTGTCTACGTGCACGACTTTAGAAACTTCTACGCTTCCAGCATCATTCGAAGTTTCGACGATTACGGAATGAAAGACGTATTTCGCCGACTCGTCGAATGCCGTGAGGTAGAGCCCAAGATAAAGAGCGTAATCACGAAGCTGTTTGGTCTGAGTCGGTGCTATTACCCGAAGATGTTCTACCAGACGCTGAACGAAACGGTGCGCGTCATGTACAGAACGTTTGCGAGAAACAAGTCGCAGTGTTTTCAATGTGCAAGGACAGTCTGTTCACGATGCGCTCGGCGATCGACTTTCCGTTCGACGATGGATACGCAACACGGGTGGACCATCGGCTAAGTGATTTTGTAATACGCGACATCAACACGTACGTCGGCATAGACGAACGATCGGCCGGCGGTAAACGCTCGGTCATTAAAGGATGCATATACCTCCATTCACCGCAGCTTCCAAAGTATTGCAAGCAGTGCACTCACAGGTTGTGCTCGGAGGGAGAAAAACGATTGTCATCCGGGAACTGATTGCTGCCGGTCGTATCGCGCTCTCGGAAACCGACTTTCACGTCAGGTCAAACCCTGACCGTCTCAAGTACGGCGACTACTTCTACTACGGACTGAATGAAGACTCGTCGCTTCTGTATTCTAGAAAGACGACGACGAGCGTATTGGCGACACTAATGGAGGGCATCGAACCAACTCATCAAGTCAGGCGTACGTCACTTTTGGGCGCAGTCGACATTCAGAGATACGTTAAAGAACTGCTATGTGCCGTCATTCGCTTCGCCAATACGTTTGGTTTCAAGGAATTGATAAACGAGAACGTGATGTACGAGACTGATTTATTTCTACAGCAATACATTCATCAACGGATATTCTAAATAACGGACAGATGTCAGATGCCTGCGTTAGCAATACAACCGTGTCAGCTGGATGTCTGTTGGTGATGAAATAACAACGTCAGCCAACCGTAGACTGTTGCCGCCTTGTACGACAGTATCAACGCGTAGAGGACTTTTGCCGGCAGAGATGTGAGAAAACTCCAGACCGCATCGAATGCCAAGTTTTTCGAGTGATTCGAGTCGTTCTGATACATGTAATCGAAATTGTTTCCGTCGAAATAAAGCATTGCCTCGTCACAGTTGTTCTTGTGTAGTACTTCGTACATCGATCGCTCGTTCAGTCGAAGGCACTTGTGTCTATCGCTGTACATCTTCTGGCTCTCCCTGTACAGGAAAACTCGCATGAGATCTTTCTCGTTACACGAGAACATGAACTCGTAGTTTGTCCCTCCCATGTGGCTCATCTGTTGCAAGCTGGTCATGTTGGCGAGTAGAGGAAATTTGAAGTTCGCAATGCTGACGCTACCCTTGTACGCGTTGATATCGCTATCATAGAGAAGCGAAAGTTGCATCTGGTGAAGTTGCTCGTCGACGAAAGTAAAACTGGCAACGTTACCGGTCGCCGCCGTCACCGTAGTAGTAGTCACTGCCATCAAATGTCGTGTGTCTACAACAAGCAATCGCTTGTAGAGACGCGCCACTCTCACAAATAGGTGAAAAACCGTAAGTCACACCAGGCATCGGGAGTACAGGCCAGTGAACTGCGGTAAATGCGTGTAGCTGGAGGGACACGGCTGTCCCAGCACTTCGCTACGAATGACGCAACAAAGCACGAATAGTTTGTAGACGAGTTTGAAATTGCGCGGCTGTTTTGCACTGGGAACTTCGATCGTCGACAGAATCCACTGATCGTCAAGCGCCGTGTTCTTGTTCACGTTACACCAGTACTCGTAGAGACACGGCCAGCGGTCGTTCATGTACTTAAGCGGTTGCGTCGAAGCGGACTCGGTGTCTTTGACGAAAGCCCTGAGAGCCTCGAAGAACACGTTGATAATCGTGTGCACGTGCTGATAGTAGAAGTCTTGCTCTTCGTTGGCCAACCTGCTGGAGGCGAGAGAATTTTTCAAGTACATAAGCTTTTTGGCGACCACCTTCGCGGCGACTTGCGAAAAATTCCGTTTATTCAGCAGCATTTTGTACGTTCCGTAGACCTTGGTACATATCTTGCTGATCGGGTCAAGAAGTATGAAATCTTCCAAAGTACCGACGATGTCGTACACTTCCGAGGCAGATGACTCCATCTTCGATCCGTATGTCGTTGTCGCTTCGAGTACGCCAATCGATGATGCGTATGTAGTGTTTGAACCGAATTACAGATTCACGACTTGTCACGATATGAAACTGATTTCGACAGGTGTAGAAAACGACGCGCTACTCTACAAGCTTCCCCTTCCGTGTCCGTTCAATCCTTATATATATTTTTTCCTCCGACACTCGGAGATATCGGCGCTAGACTTGCTCGGAAATGCTGAGACGGATACGAAGGTGCTGATAGTGAAGCGACACGTTGACTGTTGTCCTGACTTCGATCCAGTGCAGGCATTATCTGTAAGTTCTACCGACAACGGCATTTCGTCGTACGACATCACTGACGACGGGCGGCTGACGTTTGGAACATCGTCCGAGTTGGCGTATTGCGAAGACGTATATAGGAAATGGAGTGAGAGTCGACGCGAATCTCCGTTTTACTATCACGACGACCGAAACCCCAGTACGCAGATACGTCTCGACTAAACAGTAACGAACAGGCAGAGCTAGACTTGCTACGCTCATGTCAGTCATTCTGTGAAGGCAGTTGTCCACGACACACGATACTAGACTTCACCAACTCGATGCACAACTTATTTGCGAGCTTGTTCGATTCATTATCATCTAGTGGTGACATGAGAGGCGACATCGTTAGCGCAGTGTACATGGAACGTATTGGACATATGTCGTCGGGTCAAGTATTCGATACCATAGGACAAGTGGTACAGAGCCTTCAGGCGGGAGAGACGAACGGCGGCGAGACGCATTTCATAGTGGGTAACGAAATATATAAGCAACTACCAGATACGGCAACGGCGCTGTGCGTGTTAGAGTTTGGTTCAAAAGACGTGACCGTCACCGAACTCGCAGATCAGCAGAAGCAGAAGTTTAAGATCGTTTACCGAAATCCCGTATTCCAGTATGAATTTCTTCTGCTACCCTAGCTGGGTGCGAAAGCTCTGATCGATTCGCACTACTGGAAATACGAACTGGCGATGGAAGGTTGCGACATGTACATCACGTTTTACAACAACGCACACGTGCTATTGTCTCTCAACAAATCGCAGAACGTCGTGTGCGTCTACTCGTCGGTCGAGAAGTATAAGCTGCACAGCTACCGCAGCCTTGTCGTGCAACCAGAACACAGTTTGGGCAACGCCGTCTATTCGTTCAGAGCAGAAATAATACCGTGTGTCGAAAAGGATGCGGCCGACGAAGTGTGGGTATACGAAGACTACGGCAGCTTCGAGACACTCTGTCGACCGAAACATCTACTATTTTTCAACTCTCCGAGCGTTCGCAGCTACGACTGGAGTGTCCTGAAACTGAACGTCGACTTCAAGTTGGTATACATGAACGACGTCAAGTTGGATGCACCCGCCTACTTCATCAATAGGACGCCCTACAGGCAGATAGCGTGTCACAGGGACAGGTGCACGATGAAGTGTGGACATACGGGAAAAGTGATGAGAAACATCAGTGGCGGTTACAAACAACTTTTATTCGACTTACAAACGACACAGTGTTTCGTGTGTCCGTCATGTACATTCCTAGCGTACGTGAACAGACAACACTCGTCGGTCAATTTCAACTTTGTATTGATGTCATACAAGCTGTCGCAGTTTTCTCTTAAATTTCTGATTATCATTAAAAGAATACACGCATCGTACCGCTTACGTGTAACCGGCACATCGGACACTGGGAAAATCGCCGAGAACATCCGTCACAATAAACGTGACCACATGGAAGCAAAGCAGTGTTTTTATCGGCATCCTCGCATATGCCGCATGTGTTCGTAGTGTCGTCGTCACTATGCCCGACTTGAATTGTCGATTGAGCTGCGGTTAACTCCCGATCGTCATTGCTCACTGTCGTCTGTTGTTGCGGATGCGGAACAGCAGATGTCTGCATACCGGCTGACTCGTCACCTTGCTTCTGATTTCATTCGCCAAGTCACTGAGACCGTGTTGGTTCAGTGCAAACATGAAGTGAGCATAGCAAGTCGGACCGCGTTTCGGTAACATGTATGCGAGTGCTCGTGCCTTCGCTGTAGGTGTCCTTTCCGTTACAATGTCTTCGCGCATCGACATGGTGAGAATCTCGTTCGAAGTTAGGTCGTCCACCACTCGGCCTAAGCCATCTGGATTCTCGGCTAGAGATCGAATCATTATCATCAGTGATTTTCTCATTGCAGTTCTGTGACATGTATCCATGTTCAATTTATAAATTAAAGTACTTTAGAAGTGTTCAGTTCTTATATAGTTTCTTTGTGTACGCTTTCTTTGTGTCAGGTGTCATTATTATTATTATTACATTTTTTATTTCTTGATGTGACTCAATGTGACTTTTCGTTTTACGCAAACCGGGGTATACTATAGTATATACTACTGACTACTGCCTACTGTTTGTATCGGCAAATTTACGCAAACGGGGGTCTACCATAGTATATACTACTGCCTACTGCCTACTGCCTACTGCCTACTGCCTACTGCCTACTGCCTACTGCCTACTGCCTACTGCCTACTGCCTACTGCCTACTGCTATTCCCATTCGTGTTGTTTTAAACCTGGGGGTTCAATATAAACATTTTGTCCTACTACTCTTTAGCAGTAGCATATATATCTATATTAAAACCCCAGGTTTAAAACACGAATGAGAATAACAGTAGGCAGTAGGCAGTAGGCAGTAGTATATACTATGGTAGACCCCCGTTTGCGTAAAACGAAAACTCACATCAACAATTTCACCAGCGTGCTGGATGCAAACTCATCGCACATGCATGCGTGTCCGGGTCGTGGCACTCCGGTTGCCGAAAACAAAATAGATTATTTGTGTTAATAACATGCGACACGCGCATCACTAGTTATTCAGGTATGAAGATGTCCGGTCTGTCTAGAGTCTTCAAGAGGTACCGAATAGAGCACAACAGGAGAAAAATTGCTGAAATGTCCGTCCTACTTCATCGACCAACTGAGCGATACGGTCGCCGCAAACTGTCTGCGGAAGGACACGAAGGAGATATGTTTTTATCCAACCGTCTTCCATACGAGCACCGACGTTAAGCCCAACAAATTGCTCTTGATATTGAGCTCGGATAACTTTTTCTTGTACAGCGGTGAGACAGCGACAGACAACAAAAAGGTAATAGAGTACCAGCTCAAGTTGAAGTCGATAAGCGATCATTTCTATCGCGAGTGCTACTCTAGGAACGCTGCCGACTACGAAACGTCGGCGAACGACGTCTACGAGAAAATCAACTCGATACTGTGTGCCACGAAATCGGCCAGCAACAAGCGATTCAGAATTTCGCCCTTCTTCAACTTCTGGCACTACAGTCTCGTTGCAGACAACTGGCAAATGTTCGAGTGTCAACTGGACACAGACGACTACATCGTCGTCAAGTACAGGCTAGCAAAGAAGAAACACAAGAACTACGTATTCAATCCGTGTTTATTGTTTGGCGCGTCAAAAGAAGAGCTGGCGCTCAGAATCGACTCGGACGACACCTATTACTACGGCCACCTGAAGATTGCACTGATCATCGATACGGCGGCGGTCATTTCACGAGACTAAGTGCAGAACGAAACTGCTGCAGTACAGCCCTCGTGTGCTTGTTGTTCTGGTACTTTAGCATCGTGCTCTTGAGTTTCAAGCTGAACATGCGATTGAAGCACATCGCTGTAACCTCGGGCGACACGCGATTCTTGTTCTCAAATACAATCTTGATAAACTTCCAACAGCGCTTCTCTTGTCTTTTCAGTGTGTCAGGATCGACGTGTCTCATGACGGCATGTACGTACTGTTCGTAAGTTGGACCGTCGTCCGCTGATCGCCGCGACAACTTTGGTGCACGATATCCACATTTCATTCGCTTCGCTCGCTCCAGAGTGAATCCATTTTCTCGACCAGTGCGACACAGCGTGGCAGAACGCTGATGATCGTCGTAGGTCATGTTTGCTTGTTCGCTGCTGCCACAGTCGCTCTGGTAATCCATGGCATCGTCGCCGTTGTTCGTTATTAGGCATCCGTTGGCTGATATCTGGAACATTTCAGCTTCAATGTTGAAGACGTTTGTCAGGAAGTCTCTCAGTTGTGGGAACTCCCGAAGACTTTACGCACTGACGACGGCTGGCGAGCAGTTCATGGTCGTACTGTTCGACGAGACCAAGAAGTATGGTGAATGAACCGGAGACGGTGTTGTCCTCGTCCAGATGAGCGAATCGACGGGTTATCTTACGAAGCTTGGCTATGAACACTTTAATGTCTTTCTCTGTGTCGAGTTCACTATAGAAACGGTCAACCGCTTTAGTCAAACTTTCCATTAGAGTGAATTGGTGCGTCCAAATCACGCTTTATATTATAGTACAATGAAAATAATAATAAAATAGGCATACGTATTACGATCTCTGTTAGACCTTGATATGGTGTGCGAAGTTCGACATCACTTGTGACGTCATGAAAAAAGCAAATGGCGGAGATGATTTTGTTTTTTGTGTAGGGGGGGTACTATAGTATATACTACCGCCTACCGCTACCCCCTTCTATTTCGTATTTTAAACCTGGCGGGGTTTCAATATCAAATATATTTACTACCAAGAGGGTAGCGGTAAGGCGGTAGTATATACTATAGTACCCCCCCCCCCCCTACACAAAAAACAATATCATTTCCGCCATTTGCTTTTGTATGCCCAAATATGACGTCACAATATGATCTCGATACAGCACACTACAGAGATAGCGTTCTGCAGACGGAAATATGTTGATGTACAATGCGATTTTGATAAAACATATATTAAAGCTATTATGTGTACTCAGCGGCAGCAAACAATACATTCCAGTATGTCCATGTTACACGTCCACCGTTCGACCGTGCCTAAGACGAACACAACCAGTCACCTAATGTCGGAGAGCGTACCATTCGACAAGAACGTCGTGCACTGCCTCTATAATCTCATGCAGCGGTGTAGACAGCACAAAATTCTGACACCGGAGTGCGTACACGAACCGCTAGAGATGGTGTTCGACATTAACGTGATCGAAGACCAATTTGAAAAGCTGTCCGACTCCGTCTTGGGTCAGTGTGTGCAGCAGGTGCACGTGGAAACGGAGGCGAGTACGCTGCGGACGGTCACGTGTAACTACGTCTACGGTAGCAGAGTTTCCGCGGACAGGGTGCAACCCGGCACCAGCATACCCCCGGTGAGCTACAACACGTTGGAGAACAAGATAAAATTGCACGACCGTCTGCAGATCAAGTCGAAGGTAAAGAAACAGCTGATACAGCAGCTGTCTGGCATACACGACGAGCTATTGAAGGTGGGCGACATAACCAACGTGAAGACGACGAACGCCGCGAAACAGAACACGCTGAACAACTACTACGAGCATCTCGACTACCAGAACGAGATGAAGAAAAGGGCGATGAACGCCGGCCTCTGCTACCGGCTAATTGAACCAGGGATACGTCTGCTCGATATCGTCCCTACCGCTCGTAGAGAGGCCCGTGGTCAGACGATTCGTGTGCGAGGTCTGCGATTTCAACTGCAAGACAAAGCTGGGATATGTCAGTCACTAGGGCAAACACCGAAACGCCGATGGACGACGACCAGACTCTGCCCCGATTCGCGGTTAACTTAGACGACAGGTTTCTACAGTACGAGCGAGTGTTCATTCTGGGAGATCTGCACGACAGTGATCAGCAACTGCGATCGTTTCTGCTTGTGAACAACGTGTGATTTATGCTCTGCAAAGACGGCGAATACGTTGACCGCGGTCTTTCCAACATGTATGTGAGACCGGGCGTGCTGCTCTTGTTTCTCGGCGACACGCTGTACAAGAACGAAACTAGATTCCAGATCGTGATGCGGTTCATTCTCAGAAACAGGGACAACTGTCTCGTCGTGTTGGGAAACAACGAAGTGAAGTTCGTCTACCATCACTTGCAGCTCTTTCTCGATGTAGCACAGCCGTTGCTGTGGCGATGTCGTTTCGATCTGCTACGGCGTCTGTCGGTTAATCGCGATCACCCGCGGATCGTCGATTCGATCTACTCGCTGATCGCGTGGTTTCGATGCGCCGACGAGAAGGCGAAATCGGCTTGGCTTTGGTTCTACGAATGCCTGTGTCGCGAGTACGAGCACGACGGCCGCGACTGCGAAGGGCTGATGATACTGATGTACATTCTCACGGAGACGATTGTGTTGGGTTACTCGAAGCGACTACGGCTGCTCTTGCTGCACGCCGGTCTTAACCCCGAACGCAGTGTTCGCAAACAGCTGGCGACGGACATCTGCAACATCAGGCGCGTGAAACGAACGAACAAGCCTTGGTTTCACTATTACGAGCAACTCGACTATACGATCATCTACGGTCACTGGAGTTCGCTGACGACGACACGGTCGGGCAAAACGGCGGCACCGTATTTCTACGCGAACACCGTCTGCATTGACACTGGCTGCTGGAGAACGAGAGTACTGACGTATGTCTCGTTTCGACCTCAGCACGACGCTGGCCGAATCGATCGATTGGAAGTAAGGAAGACGATAACGACGGACAACTTTGTGTTTCGGGAAATTTTATTTTGTTAAAATATTGGCTATAACATGATGGAACATGTCAAATATGTTGTATGCAAACACAGGCTTTGTATCGTTTAGTAAATAAACACACCACATGTTTAAACGTTCGTTGTAGTACATTGTATTTGCCCTGAGCACGAACTCTTTCGTGATCGACGACACCTTGCCCCGTTCTGCCCGTTTCAGCTTCAGATCTGGCAAGCGACTTTTCATGATAAGATACAGTATAGTCAAGTTTTGCATCTTCTTCAACCTGCGCATTGCACGTTCGACATCATCAGAGTCGTCGTCGCACACGCCGCTGTTCGCACTGACATGGCAAGACGTGACAAAGTTAGCCACGGTTTGAGTGCCGTCCACGTTCCTGAACTTGGCCGTGTTCAGACACAGACTGTGAATCGTGTCCGTCCCGTTGGCAATCTGTACGTTGTCTGGAAAGAATTGCTGTACGTATTTGTTGAAAACGTACGCCGTGTTGAGCTGCTTCGGAAACTTGTAGACGCCGGGAAGAAACAGTGTGTTGAAGTACTGCTGTTTCCTCTTGTCGTCTAGGAAATCTTTCAGCGATAAGCCGAAGATACAGTCCGAGGTATTGCACACGCCGTTCTCAGCAGCAGCAGCAGCCGCTCTGACTTCGGTGCCAGTGGACAGTACGGTCTCGACGAACTTGGCTAGAACGCTTTCGGCGATCATGCATTGCTGAATAAAGGTTTTCAGGAATGGCGATATCAACTTTGGCTGATACAGCCATTTGTATTCCGCGATTGCAGTCTTGAACTGCTTCAGCTTTTCCTCTTCGCGCTGAGATCGCTGAAGCGAAATGAATTCTGCCATCTTCTTCCTGGCATCGGTGAATTGGTCGTCTGCAATGCTTTCGTCTTGGCGCAGCTGTTGAACGGCATCTTCGTTGCGAATCGTTTCGAGAAGCGTTGCAGTCGTATTCTGCCTGACAAACAGCGGGTTGACGAACGTCTTGTCGAACACGTGGTCGTTGTTTTGCTTGATGATGCTCGCGTCGTCGTCTTCGCTGCCGATAGACGCATAAAACTTGTCGTCGACGGACCGATGGGATTCACAGCGATCGTGACTCAATGCGGCCACTTCGTCTTTGAAAGAGATGATGTATCGATCGAGAAAATTGAGATTTAACGTACACAATCCATTCATCGCGCGTTGTCTACATTGACAAGTCATGTTAACGTAAATACCAAAAAAAAACAGAAATGAAATATATGTAGAGATCTCACACGCATACACACGCACGCACACAAACAACACACGAATATGGAAACGATAAGCGATCGCGATTTTCTCGGCACAGGTCAGCACAAACATACCGATACCGTCGCCGATCCCACTACAGCCACGACGATGACGACGTTCAACGAGAAAGATTTGTCAACTTGGGGAGAGACATACATAAGCAGCAAACACAGTAAAGACCAACTCTTTCGCCGCGAGACTGACCCTTACCGCAGAGCCGTATTACGTGCTTTGAGATCGGACGACGACGACGACAACGAAAGCGGCAGGAAGGCGAAATTCGAAAGACTCTACAGGACACGGTTCGGTATGAAACCCAAGTTCGGCAGTGACAAGAGACTACACGAGATCGTCACAACTGACGACCAGAGACTGGATGTATCTCACCCAGAAACATTTCAACGACTACGGCGGTGTTATGATCGAGAGGCAAACTGAGTATTAGTGAAAATAAAAGACATTGAATGGCACACAAACATGTTGTTTTTATTGCTCTGTCTAGTTCCCCTGTTGTCGATCGGATCATGCATGAACACGCACCAGTTTCACTTCTCCGGTGGCAACGTGGCCTACGGCAACCTGCCGCGGGCGGTGCACATGGTTGGCTTCTGGTACGTTCACCCGAACAACACAAATTTCAGAGCAATGCTGCAAGCCGGCTACGATATCGACGCTCTTCGGGGTACGCTGTACTTGTGTAAAACGGACCTGGAGAAGAAAATTGTTCTGGCCGAGGAAGCGGAACGGACAAAGACCCGCAAATTCAATCGGATGGTCAGCAGTAACGGTGACCCCACTCTGGTTACGCCTTTCATCGACGTGGTCGGATGCGAGACGATAAGGTTGAAATGAATCAGGTAATCGAGAGGACGACCAGCCATCGATGATGGTAAAGCGGTTCGATATCAAGTACAATTTCACGTCGCACGGCCCGCTGCTCTTCGTCGATCCGTGGGGCGTAGCGGCGTTCCACTACAGAGCTAAGCATTCGGACGCGCTCAAACTGCGAGAACGACGACGCTTCCTTTCTGTAATATTCAACAAGCGTCCAGATCCGCATTGAAGTCGACGATAGTCGAAGACGGTAAGGTGACGATCTACAAGCCCAATATCCAGTCCATACATAAGAAGGCACACCAGTGCTACCTGGAAACGACGTACCTCGAGACGTACAGCAACGTGTTATCGGGCAAGTCCAACAACCTGCCCGCGTCGACTTCCGTGCGGTCAATTACGGATCCCGATATATGTCTGTCCTGGATCGAGACTGGCAAGTGCGATCTCGACGGCTTTCGTTTCGCGAATCTGGTCCACTTCGACGACCGAATTTTCGAGCTCACCAAAACGAGAAGCTCAACGAAAAACAAGCTCGTCATCGAGTACAGTTGGCTCACGATGAGAGCGTACACGATCGCCAACTGCGTAGTCGACTCGCGATACATACGCACGACGCCGCCATTCAAGACGATGCTCACGCCATGGGGTTACGTGCCTAGCGAATACCTCTACAAGTCTCACCACGGAAGGCCCGGCGGCGAGATGATCGTGTGGGACGCGTTCGAAAAAGACGACACGTGCAACTACGTGCCCATCAGCTCTATCGACGCCAAGAAGATCATATACAACTCTAGGGATTTTCTCGAGCAAGACCCTCATCCAAGCGCCAGTGAGATGTATCACTTCGTGTCGGACGCCGACAAGAGCGTGTACACGAGCGACGACACGCAGATCTCGAACGTGGAGAACTACAACTGCATCGCCAACGAGACGAACCAGATACTGTACGCGATCAACAACGGGATGGTGCTAGCCTGGCAGCAGGGCGGTATCATATACGAGGACGACGACGTACTCGACGAGCTCGACGACGTGAGCCGAGGTCAGACCGTCTATCATCCGCACTTCGCGTACAACGATCTCACCGTCATGCGGAACGACGAAAACAACGACACGGACATACAATCCGTTGCTGGAGGTAGTGACGGTGGCGAATGCGACAGCGGAGACCCGTGTACTCGGCAGTCGTACGTCGTCGCTGCGAGTAGTACGCACAAGTCGACCAGCAATGCGGCAGTAGGGAGACGAACGAGAATGTTACGTAACCCGGGTCTCTCGAACGTGCAGTCGACTACGCCGCTGTTTGCCATGGTCAGCTACTTGAGCAAAACGTTCGAAGAGTATCAGAACAGCGAGATCGTCCGTCGAGCGCAGGCGTGGTGAGGGAATCAGCAACACCTGTACGACATACAGCTCATGCTTGCGAGAATGTCTCCCTCGATCATCATCTCGTCGTACCTCAATCGTCCCGTGCAGTCGCAGGCCATCGGCAACGGAGTGTTTAGCACTCACTACTGCAGCATAGTGGAGGACTTCATAGTCGTGAGTAGTCTGTTCGTCGACAACGATGAAGTCGCACCCAGAATGAAGGGGAAAACGTTCCGCGACTCTACAAGGTCGGCGGGTGAGCGTCGAGCGGAATCACTGTTTCACCATGCCAATTGTCATCTTCAAGGAAAACACACCGCGAGGTTAGAGTATCGCATCGGCCAACTGAATCACGACCAGACGATATCGACGGTATAGAAGAAATACCGTGGGTCGAAGACTGCAAGTTCAGCAGATACTTCCTACACATCATCGGCACCGACGTGCATGCATACCAAAACTACCGCCGACTGAGCATCACAACGCTCAACAGACTGTACGACCACGCGAACAGATGGAGGAAACGTGAAGCTTCTCGAGAAGTTGAAGAGCGGCGAGGCCGTGACCGAGCGCGACAAGATCGAACCGATGCTGGACAACACTCAGTTCATCGACATCTACACGAAGTACGAGCCGAAGCTCGCCAAACCCGTGGTACTGGGATTCAAGGACACCGATTCGTACAACTACAAGCAAAAACGTAAGATCATTTCCAGTTTCGAAGACCTGCTCGCTCACATAAACTCTGCACGCAACGACGACAAGGTGCTCGTTTCGCGTGCAACGCGGGGCGACACGTCGCAAATGTCGGGCATTTCAGCAGACACGGCTGCCGGTTCGGTGTCTTCGGGAGTAAAGGTGCTCACCGACGGGATAGGCGACTCGGTCAACTACGTTATCGACAAAACGGGAGGTGTGGTGAACAACGCGCTGGACAATGTCGGCAGCACCTTCGGGAATGTCGCCGATTTTGTGGTCGGCGGATTTCTAAGGATTCTCATCATCTTCTCAGCGGTGGCTATCGCCGGGCTATTCGTTTACTTTCTCGTCAAGCACAAGTTGTTAGCTGACGACGCGGGTGATACACGGAAGTTGATCGCGTACCCGCAGCAGCAGCAGACGACGTGCGCCCAGTTTATGCATCCACCCCCCTACGAAGAATTGAGACAAAGAAGACAACGACAACACATGGATGGAGAACCGTTTTAATCAGTATATATGTAACAAATCAAAAACATACATCAAATGCACGCCAATACATATCGCAATAGAGAAAATCTTTTAATTCGTTGTTCATCAATCGTTTGAATCTCCGTCGCTTAAAATGCGTGGCATTCTCCACTATATCGTAATGTGAAGTGTCATCCGTTCCGATGAGAAACAACAGCCGCACGAAGCACAGCGTAAACAGCAGCGCGTAGTAGTCGTATTCCGGCTTTGGCGAGTGTCCGTCCAGTTTATAGAACAGTACGGAGGGCGGAAGAAGAAAACGGTGTAAATGTCTTCATCAGCATCGCAGAGTGTCTTCGTCAAGAATCAGAGACACCGAAAGTCCGTCTAAGAAGAAGTTCATAACATCGTCGTGCAGCACGTTCTCTGGTTTAACGTCAGCGTGAAGAACGTTCGTCGCATGTAGATACTGCAGTGCCGATCCCACCTGACGCTCGAGTCGACGTGTCTCTGCTTGTGTCAGAGCCGTTTGCGTGTCGATCATGTGCTGGTGTATGTCGCCCGCATATCGTCGCATGCGAATCCGGAGCATGTCATCGTCCAACTGAAACGTCGAACACCTTCGCTAGGTTCTGGTGTCCAGACGAGAGACGAAGCAGCATTTCCCGTGTTTCTATTCTCGAAGCACCGGCCGACTTGATCGATTTTATAATGCATTCGCGATCTGTCTCGCAAACAGTCAGCGTGCCGTATGCACCACGACCTATGACTTCCATCTCACAAGTGTTCACTGACGAATCTTCGAATCCAACTGGGATACTTATGTCTTCTCAACAGAGTGTTCACGACCGTCCTTCTTCGGTCGGTCAGCGTTGCAGATCGTGGGAGTATTTCCACCTCGGGATACAGAAAGTTGACGACGTCTTCTTCGATACACGGGTAGGCGTTCAGTCTCACTCGAACTCCGTCCGCAAAGTCAACTCGCAGTAAATTGACGATATTGTCGAAAAACACTGGTATGTCCGTGATGTCAGCGATCGCTGGATAATATGTGAACTGTTCGCGGAGATATGTGTACACTTGTTCGATTAAGCCCATTTTTGACAAATTCGTAGTTCGTGTTCAACTTTTATATATCCATTCCATTATTTTTTAAGCCAATCACGGCGGCGAATCTAGCCGACCAAGATACCGAGCCGATCACGTCCTGGTAGCAGTAACAACTCCGGAATGGTCTGAGTAATGACAGTAGCTAGCACGTCTTCGTCGTCGTCGTCGTCGTCGTACTTTAACATTGCATTAGACAGATGTGACCGCACACACGGTTTCGTGTCGAGAAGTAGACTTTCGTGATTCGCCAGGTACACGGGATGGCGACGGAAAAGTTCGAAGAGTGCATGGGCTTTGTTCGTGTTCGGAGTGCCGTATGCCGGTTTCACCACAGGTCCAAGGGTCGATTCAACGCCGTGTAGCGCGCTTGCCAGCCTGGATGCAATATCGCCGCTTCCCTTGTAACGAGACAGCGCGATCGTCAGTTCCTTCTGCGTGGCGATCAACTTAAACTCTCTGGACGGTATCACACCTTTAGAAACCATCACGTCCAACAGTTCGTCTTCCGTGCAGTCGAGCAGAGTCATGAGAGCTCGAAAATATATGTTCATCTTTAGTCGTATCTGCGTTCTCTCCAGCGAAACGTTGGGCGACTTCGCAACGTAGAACGAGCTGTGATCTTCTATCAGCTGAAACTCGACAACGGGTATCAAGCACAGTGGCGGCTTGTAGTCATAGGAAGCTCGCTTGTTGTTGTACCTGCCCTGCTGCACGATCTCAACCAGATTGGCGAACTCGTACGATAGCAACTTGCGCATAATCTTGAAGTAACACCAGTCGTTCGCGTCTTCGTGATTGTTGAACATCACATCGAGGTACGTGGCAAACGCGTTCATGTTGGGTTCTGTCAAGAACAAATGGCCTGCGGTTGGCCGGTAGTCCGTGTTCTTGGTAAACGACGACAACTTGAGACCATCGATGTCGATAAAGGGACAAGTTGCGTTGAACATGTACTTTCGCTAGTGACAGCATCCATCACCGCCTCGTCGACGTCGGACAAACGTTTTGCATGTCTGCATCAAGTACAATTCGTCCAGTCTGAAAGTCATTTTGGAAGTGACATCAGATCGGCGATACATTTCCTTTTATACCGGAATTGTCACGTGACATAAATGGAAAAATAATTGAATCACCGATATATATAACGTCAACCGGGGCGATGCAACGTCACACATAACACTAACTCATGTCTCAAGAAGAACACCAGCTCGTCGAGTACGACATAGAGATGTACTTGTCGACCGCGGACTCAAAGAATGCGGATGATCTCGTTGGCTTGGTGCACAAGTTTGAGTTGAAAATAAATCACTACAAGCGACTCAAGGAACAGACAGCGATTCGTCTTAACGAACTGAAGCAGGATGCTAATAGAACGCTGGTCATGAAATCGGACGACGAATATGAGCCCGGCTCTACCTGAACCGCAGCGATTCGATGAAGGCAGACAACCTGTCTATCAAGAAAAAAATGATAGGCTCCAAAATTTGCATGTACAGGCGGCAGCGATCAAAGGCATCGAAGAGACTAGCCCAGTTGAAGACGAAAGGTAAACTCAAGTATGTCGTTGAAAACATCGACGACGACGAACTAAAGTCGTGCATCAAGGATGTAATTAGCAGCCTGTGCCACGTTGAACCCACGAAGAAGTCTACCAAAAAGAAGACCATCGTTTGTGATTTCCGATGACGATCAGGAAATCGAGTGTGACTACGAACAGCAGCCGTGGGCGATCGTTCACCAGGACTTGATTCTCAGTGAAGATGACAGCGATGTCTCGTCGTCGAATTGAGTTCATGTTATTTTATTGAATACAATTTCTAATACTAGCAAGCGTGTATGCTTTTCTTTTATCATGTAACAGTAATCCGCAACGTGTTGTCGTCGCCAATTCGGACAGCGAATCTCTCGTTCTCGCACTACATTATCAATCAGCTTGGAGAACAATAATTAGATAGGGCGTATGTAGAACGTTTGTCGGTGCGATGCAACGTCACACATAACACTCATGTCTCTCGACGAACATGGTTTAAGGTCAACTGGGAAGGTGAACAAGATGGATGCTTACAATGGATGGATTGTTGCTGACGGAATCTTGAGAAACATGTATTCGTACGAAAAAATCCAATGTCTGCTGGATCACGTATCAGATGACGAATCTCGCACAAAAGAGCTATATAACAAAAATCTAAAGGAATACATAGCTTTAGAAGACATAGCCACTGAAGACCTGTCTTTCAGCCAAAAAGTGCTATGTGTGTTTACCCTATCACATTTGGATATGTTGAACATTTTCAACACTCTCAAAACTATAGATGTTCCGAAGAAGCATAT
The DNA here is from genome assembly GCA_029237695.1 of Conchocele bisecta. NCBI lineage: Eukaryota > Metazoa > Mollusca > Bivalvia > Lucinida > Thyasiridae > Conchocele > Conchocele bisecta. Next base: position 4,573 of record JAQRGA010000336.1, on the reverse strand, counting down.
GGTTGACTTTGACGGCGAACCATCAGAATTTAAAAAACGGGGAATCATTCCACAACAGGGAGTCATTCGATACATGGGAGAAACGATTGACATCAGAGATGGGGAAAATGCGGCCATCAAATTCAACAACGCGACAACATCAGCAAAATCTGCTATAAGAAAAAGCTTGATTGGAGAGATTGTATTTATTCCTCCCTTTGGTCCGTTCAAAGGAGGGGTTTATTATAAAGAAGCGAAAGAAGAGTTCGAGGATACGTTTGTTAGTTTTTTAGACTGCGAGCGCTAGTGAACTTGCACAAGCGGGACGTGTACATCACGTCTCTGTGTCAGAAGACGAGACTGTGTCATAGCGGCGGCAGCAGCGGAAGCAGCGGCAGCAGCGGCATCAGCGGCAGCAGCGGCAGCAGCGGCAGCAGCGGCAGCAGCGGCAGCAGCGGCGGCAGCGGCGGCCAGCGGCGGCAGCGGCGGCAGCGGCGGCGGCGGCGGCGGCGGCGGCGGCGGCGGCGGCGGCGGCGGCGGCGGCGGCGGCGGCAGCGGCGGCAGCGGCGGCAGCGGCGGCAGCGGCGGCAGCGGCGGCAGCGGCGGCAGCGGCGGCAGCGGCGGCAGCGGCGGCAGCGGCGGCAGCGGCGGCAGCAGCGGCAGCAGCGGCAGCAGCGGCAGCAGCGGCAGCAGCGGCGGCAGCGGCGGCAGCGGCGGCAGCGGCGGCAGCGGCGGCAGCGGCGGCAGCGGCGGCAGCGGCGGCAGCGGCGGCAGCAGGCGGCAGCAGCGGCAGCAGCGGCAGCAGCGGCAGCAGCGGCGGCAGCGGCGGCAGCGGCGGCAGCGGCGGCAGCGGCGCAGCGGCAGTGGCAGCAGCGGCAGCAGCGGCAGCAGCGGCAGCGCAGCGGCAGCAGCGGCAGCAGCGGCAGCAGCGGCAGCAGCGGCAGCAGCGGCAGCAGCGGCAGCAGCGGCTAGCAGCGGCAGCAGCGGCAGCAGCGGCAACAGCGCAGCAGCGGCAGCAGCGGCAGCAGCGGCAGCAGCGGCAGCAGCGGCAGCAGCGGCAGCAGCGGCAGCAGCGGCAGCAGCGGCAGCAGCGGCAGCAGCGGCGGCAGCGGCGGCAGCGGCGGCACGCGGCGGCAGCGGCGGCAGCAGCGGCAGCAGCGGCAGCAGCGGCAGCAGCGGCAGCAGCGGCAGCAGCGGCAGCAGCGGCAGCAGCGGCAGCAGCGGCAGCAGCGGCAGCAGCGGCAGCAGCGGCAGCAGCGGCAGCAGCGCAGCAGCGGCAACAGCGGCAGCAGCGGCAGAAGCGGCAGCAGCGGCAGCAGCGGCAGCAGCGGCAGAAGCGGCAGAATGCGGCAGCAGCGGCAGAAGCGGCAGCAGCGGCAGCCGACGACGTGTTTCGAGAAGCTAAAGGTCGTCGTTGTCGTCGATGCAAAGAGTGTAGACCGACAGCCTGTCATGGAACACATGTGCGTGGGCTGCATCTCGTACTGCTTCGACGTGTGTTCGCGACACGACACGACAAGACGAAGATGCGCGTCAGACAGGTACTAGCCTCGCCGCTGTGACATGACATGGATGTGTGTCCAAAGATGTGTATCTCTCTCTCTCTCTCAACACGTACCCAGCATTATCATGAAATCTTATGATAAAAAATAAAAAGTAAATAACTAATGGAGTTTTATCGCATTTTTCACCCCGATATAGATGATCCCGCAACCTGTGCACTGCGGGATGATCGTGATTAGATGATGTGATTTTTCGTTTTACGCAAACGGGGGTCCACTATAGTATATACTACTGCCTACTGCCTACTGCCTACTGCCTACTGCCTACTGCCTACTGCCTACTGCCTACTGCCTACTGCCTACTGCCTACTGCTATTCTCATTCGTGTTGTTTTAAACCTGGGGGTTTCAATATATACTGAGCAAAACTAGAAACGTCCCTCCATGTTTAAGGAAAGATTCATCAAAAACCAAAAGGGTTACTTTTAAAAATCAAAATGGAAAAACAAGTTCATTAATTTCTGTATCAAAGCCAATAAATTGCATTTGGATATCTTGTTAAATATTCGAGAGATAACCGGCCAAGGGCGGTAGGGGTCAAAATCAAAAATCACAAAAACTCAGAAATGTGTTACTTAATGTTTAGAGATGGAATTTCAATAAGTAATGTTGCAAATTCAGTAAATCTCGTTAGTACCGAGTGTGGCCACCATTTGCATGAATGCATGCAATGATCCTACGCCGCATCGACGTGACGTAACGCAATACCAGTGCGTTGGGCAAATTCCTCCATTCCCATTGTAACGCCCGTGTAAGATCGCGAACATTGTCAATCTGATGGTTAGCTCGTGCTTTGCGGCCCAGCTCATCCCATATGTGCTCAATCGGATTGAGATCCGGGGAGACCGCGGGCCATGGCATGACGTCGACGTTGTTTTGCTGTAAGTATTGAGTGGTGACCCTGGCTACGTGAGGGCGGGCATTGTCGTGCATCAATGTCACACCAGGACCATGCTGACGGATAAATGGTAAGGCATGTGCATTTAGCACATCTGCAACATAACGTTGTGCATTGATGTTGCCCTGTACAACAACCAAATCTGTCTTCCGGTTTCCCATGATCCCACCCCAGACCATTACGCTCCTCCCCCAAACCTGTTCTTCTCAACAATGCAACAATCGGTGAATCTTTCATTTTTACGCCTGTATACCCGTAATCTTCCGTCAGCATGACTAACTGTGAACCGAGATTCATCGGTGAACAAAACTCGGTTCCAGTCAGCCCTTCTCCAGTTCAGATGACGTCGCGCCCATAACAGTCTGGCAGCACGGTGACGTTGGGTCATTATCTGACCAGTGTACGGGCGGCGTGCCCGGATTGGTTGGGCGTTACGACGTAACCGGTTGCGAATGGTCTGCCCTGAGACACCGTATCGCCTAGCAGTGACTGTGGCTGCCAATCGACGTTGACGTAAGTGCGTCAACGTAATGTAACGATCGGCTCTAGCCGTCGTTACACGAGGCCTACCAGGTCGCTGCCGGTCGTGAACAGCCCCAGTCTGCTGGTACCGGGCTGCAAGACGATCAATCGTCTTCCGACAGCAACCAAACCGAGGCGCGACCGCCCTGGCGGCCATCCCACCCGCAAGCATCCCAATTGCCTCCTGATTTCGCTCGTTTTCGGAAAGCCGTGGCATATCGAAAACAGTGAAAAATTAAAAAAGTTTTTTAATTTTCCGAATAGCCCCTATCGCATGAATGGTACGACATGAACTGAATCACCTTATCGATGACAAGTATAGCGTGCACGTGCAAAAAGTGGAAATCAACGTTCCGGTCACTGGCCGCTATGTAAACCGTGTGTATCGGCTAAACTCTACACGATCGTATTCTGAACATCGCCACGGTTTAATATACATGTACTTTGAACATGTGTACATACATAGACAGAGCTACACCGGCTATAAAACAGGGACGTTTCTAGTTTTGTTGAGTATAGATATATATACTACTGCTAAAGAGTAGTAGGACAAATAGTTTATATTGAACCCCCAGGTTTAAAACAACACGAATGAGAATAGCAGTAGGCAGTAGGCAGTAGTATATACTATAGTAGACCCCCGTTTGCGTAAAACAAGAATGAGAATAACAGTAGGCAGTAGGCAGTAGGCAGTAGGCAGTAGGCAGTAGGCAGTAGACAGTAGGCAGTAGTATATACTATGGTAGACCCCCGTTTGCGTAAGACGAAAACTCACATCAACATTTTCACGCACTTATTGCACCAGCGGTCGATTCATGTCGTTCCGAGACAGTCCAGGCAGCAGCACATGTGACGTACTGAGTGTGACTATGAGAGCAGCGATGTATCGTCGGTTCATTTATTTTATTCAAACATCTAGCAGTTTGAGCAGCGACTGTGTTAGTCTTTCTCTTCTCATCATGGAACAGTTATTCGACGACGCTGACGAATGTCCCCCGGCGACGACAGCGAACCTGTTCTCGCCCATGTATGAGAGCGACAGCGACCTGTGCCTACTGTGCATCTATCAACAATGTGTACCTCGGCATATGGGAGAGCTGGAACGTTTCGAGACATTGCTCGCGACCACAAGTCGAGATGTGGGATGCGGCATGAAGACGTGCATTGAGCTCGTGTTGCAAAAGGCTAGCGGAGGCGGCGGCAGCGGCGACGAAGACTTGCCCCTTTTGAGAAGCATGTCCGTGGACAAGATAAGCGATCACTTCGATCCCGTCTTCGGTGACCCGATGTGCGGGTACAATAGGCGGAAGCGATACGACTTCTTCGCCCTGTTCGACGACATGAACGTGGACAATGCGAAATACGTGGACTTTGTGTTCGACGCGTACAAGCACAGTCGTTCGACGTCGTTGTGTCCGTATGCCCTGCTGAGCGTGTTTCTCTACGCGATCATCAGCTCGGCAATCGGAGGTGGAATGACGAGCGACTACAAGAAGAAGCACGACTTCCTGTGGCTGTACAACTGCTTGAGCAGTCACGGCATTCGCCATGGAAAGCTTCGTTAGGCCAACATGCATTGCCTTGGAGTGCTGCGACGTCACGTTCGGCCATGT
>JAQRGA010003359.1:0-14084 GCA_029237695.1 Conchocele bisecta | reverse complement strand
TTTTTACGTCAATCGTCACCAAAGAAGTTATGACGTATCCATGTAACTGACATCAACTCACCTGCAAAAATGCTCATAAACACCCGGATACCGAGCTGGCCGCCAGATGGGATCAGGCTTTTCCGTCTGTCGCTGGCTGGCATAGAGGTTGGTTTGTGTACACAGCATCTTAATCAGAAAGACGGTGAAAAACAACTAAAAAAAATCCCATTCTGTAGCATCTGGTGCCAGGCCAATTGGCGGTCCATGATTCGGGCCAGAGAATGCTATCTTCGGAATGGGTGGCCTCCCATTTAGGACCCAGCGATTGCAGGTATTCGCGATAGGCTGTTCGTCGTCACATTCCATGCCTCCATCACTTTCAGTCTCGTCACCATCAGTTTTATTGTCACTGCCATTATGTATGCTTACATCACTCGATGAAGCATCATCGCCATATTCTATAGACGCTTCTTGAGTCAGATCTAGCCGCCGATTTGCCATTATTTGCCTATTTCAATTGTAAATTTCAATGCTTTCCTGCGTTGTAAATAGATTCAAATTTTTACCACGTGGGAATCAATAGTTTGTCTTTGTCATATGTAACAACAAATTTGAATGACTGAATTTACCTCGATATCTAAATATCTATTGAAAATGACCAATAGCAAACAACGACATAGCACATCATGCGGGATACAAAGCTAGCTTTATCGAGCCGTCACTTATCGTTGCGCGGGATAGGGTAAAAATAAACTGGAGGTCGTTATATATAAAATCGAAGGTAGAAGAGGCGATCACTCTGGAGCATTTTTAGTTGATCCCGCTTGCGGAAAGCGTCCGTCCGTCCGTCCGTCCCGTCCCGTCCCGTCCCGTCCCGCCGTCCGTCCGTCCGTCCGTCCGTCCGTCAACTCCGTCCGTCCGTCCGTCCGTCCGTCCGTCCGTCCGTCCGTCCGTCCGGCCGTCCGTCCGTCCGTGCGTCCGTAAACTTAACATCAGAGAAATATTGTTATAACTTCTATTTCCTTCATCTAAAATGCTTAATAGTTTACATATGCATTCCTGTAAGGCTCTACTACCATGCTGTGCCAATCCACGACCGTCCAACCCCCGCTGATCCCAAGGTGAAGGTCAAATACTTAGTCTCTTTACAAAACTTAACATCAGACAAATATTGTTATAACTTCTATTTCCTTCATCTAAAATGCTTAATATTTCACACATGCATTCCTGTAAGGCTCTACTACCATGTTGTACCAAACCACGCGTCCAACCCGCGCTGATCCCAAGGTCGAGGTCAAATACTTAGTCTCTTCACAAAACTTAACATCGGAGAAATAAGTTATAACTTCTATTTCCTTCATTGAAAATTCTTAATATTTCACTTGTGCATTCCTCTAAGGTTGTACTATCATGCTGTGACAAATCAACGACAGTCCAACTCACGCTGATCCCAAGGTCAAGGTCGCATAATTAGTCTCTTTAAAAAACTTAACATCAGAGAAATATGTCATAACTTGCATGCATGCATGCATGCATTCCTCTAAGGCTCTGCTATCATGCTGTGACAAATTCCCGCTGATCTCGAGGTCAAGCTCACATACTTAGTCTCTTTACAAAACTTAACATCAGAGAAATCTGTTATATCTTCTAGTTCCTTGCTCGGATCTGCTTCACATTTCACACACACATTGCTCCAATGGATCTCTACCACCCTGTGACAAATTCACGTTCATGCCACGCCCGCTAAGCCCAGAGTCAAGGTCACAAGCCCACACACTTTGAATTTTTTTAATATTTTAGGGGTATCTGGGCCCACGCGAGGGTTATTCCGTAAGCCTCGCTTACTGACCAATCTAGTTTATACTGAACTCAAACAGTTGGCAGTGACACAAGTAATCAGACTTCTTTATGTCGAGCAAGTACATGTATCACAGGTACCACAGGTTGAAGACTCGGACCTGTGACAGAAATAAAATGCCCATCCAAAATTATAAATATATATATAATGTAGCATATAGTACAACATCAGGTTGGGATTTGTATGCCCCCGCCACCGAATGGTGAGGGGGGCATATAGTGTTACCGGCGTCCGTACGTACGTCCCGAAACCTTAACACTCGGGTAAATGGCTTATAATTTATGTTTCCTTTCTCGGATCTGCTTCACATTTCACACACGCATTTCTCCAATGGTCCTCTACCGCCCTGTGACAAAACACATTCGTCCCGCCTCCGCTAAACCCAGGGTTAAGGTCACAGACTTGGTGCGTTCGAAACCTTAAGGCTCGGGTAAATGGCTTATCATTTATGTTTCCTTGCTCGGATCTGCTTCACATTTCACACACGCATTGCTCCAATGGTCCTCTACCACCCTGTGACAAATGCACATTTATCCCGCCCCCGCTAAGCACAGGGTCAATGTCACAGACTTGGTGCGTTCCAAACCTTAACGCTCGGGTAAATGGCTTATAATTTATGTTTCCTTTCTCGGATCTGCTTCACATTTCACACACGCATTGCTCCAATGGTCCTCTACCGCCCTGTGACAAATCCGCATTCATCCGGCCCCCACTAAGCCCCGGGTCAAGGTCACACAGACTTGGTGCATTTGAAACCTTAACGCTCGGGTAAATGGCTTATATTTCTGTTTCCTTCAGATCTGCCTCCTCAGATCTGCTTCAAATTTCACACACGCATTGCTCCAATGGTCCTTTGCCGCCCTGTGACAAATCACATCGTCCCTCCCCTCTAAGCCCAGAGTAGGTCACTTGGTGTCGAAACCTTGCTCGGGTAATGGCCTATCGTTTACTTGCTTCTGCTTCAAATTTCACACACGCATTGTTATGGACTCTACCGCCCTGTGACAAATCCACATTGTTCCCGCCCCCGCTAAGCCCAGGGTCAAGCTCACAGACTTGGTGCGTTCGAAACCTTAACGCTCGGGTAAATATTTTATAATCAAATATGCCTCGTTTTCTTTGGCTGCCAGCGGGGGCATTCGTGTGCCGACAGGCCACATTTCAAAATTGCAAAGTATACTTTTCTAGCAAAGTATACTTTGTGGGAGTAATCATATATATGTTTCCCGAAATGTATTATTTCATATAGAACTAACGACTGCATATATTTGATGATTAACAGTATGCAGAATTATTATACTGAATTTATTACATATCACAGCCAAAATGGCTGTGATAATGTAATAAATTCAGTATAATAAATTAATAAATTTATCCTTAAATTGAAAAATTTCTCCCTCAAAGTATACTTTACTAGATAACCATAATTTTGGTGAAATATGCTACAGGAGAGTCAAGGAGGATTTGTTGTAACATGACAACTGGGCATGTGACATCATGTGGTAAGGAGGATTTGTTGTGACATAACAACTGGGCATGCGACATGCTGCGGTAAGGAGAATTTGTTGTGACAACAACTGGGCATGTGACATGCTGCGGTAAGGAGGATTTGTTGTGACATAACAACTTTGCATGTGACATGCAGTGGTAATGACACCTGGTACTAGCCGCATGTTTTCCACTTTATAGGCAATAGGTCGCAATATATCTCTACACCACAGTAAACGGTATAAATGTGCGGAATAACGTATCCATTTCGCTTACTAAAATATAGCAATAATCTGCAGTGTGATGACGTTCATACTTCGCTATATTGTTATTGAGAGAAAATTATACGATATGAGACAACAATTTATTACACGCTTGCAAATTATTTGCACGGGTTTCGCGGTGAGAGAAAATCCGTAATCAACTGCTTACAAATAATATACCGTGAAGAGAACACCCGTAATTGCGCGCCTGTTTTCTTGGAAACCACGAGCTACCATGCAAAATGTTTAATTTTTATTACAGTCAAAATAAAGTTATTTGAATATTTGGAAAGGGTCTCAACTAATCTAGAATGTTCCAAACATGCACTCAAATATATCTGGCTCATAGAAACAGCTGCGGAAATTGTATTTCAAAATGTTTAAATGATGTCACAGTTGACGTCACACAACGTAACGTCAAAACGCAGGAAAACACGTCATTGTGTATAACTATTCATGCGCACATCACAATTCATTGATTATAATCTTAAAAATAGACTAAATCCGCTTATATATTCGCCGTGGAAGTGTAATAAATAGGATATTCCATCGTACATGTTTGAATAGCGGAAATAATACACTCGTGTCCGTCGACGTCCGTGCAAGCAACTCGTTTGCTACGCTCACTCGTTGCTTACGCGGAAGCCGACGCACACTCGTGTATTATTTCCCGCTGTTCAAAATGTATAATGGAATATCCTCTATATTATCATAAACTCATCTAATAAATAAATTGTATGTTAGCCAAATTCTTAGGTCTTAGGTAATCATGATATGGTTGGATTCCCTGTTAGTTGGGTTGGAATATTTGCAGGCTCAACTTGTTTGTTTTCCATTGCAGTTCGATTCCCGTTTGACGTTGGTCTTAAGTCCTCCAGCTACAATGTCACAAGGAGATGAATGCCTATCAGCAGTACGAAACAGGAGCATAGGATATTTGAACTACAGAATAAACAGCTTAATTGTGACGGTGGTAACATAGGTATTAATGTATCTACGGTGAGTGCATTAGCACTGTCACCTAACTGCGTGAAAAGCTCCTACTACCAGATTGCTTCTCAAAGACAAATGTTGTAAGTAATCATGATGGCGTTTCCATCTAAGGAGAAAATAAAATGTTGCTGTGACTGGAGAAATGGGGCTTATTGGAATTGTGACCAGGGCAGCACATGCTCAAATAGCACAATCCTTTAGATATTGCTTATTAGAGGCATAACAGGAGCTTCATTGATGGGATGGCACATAGTGCAGATCCTGATCAAACTGTGCAGACTGTTTCTCCATATCACAGCCACATATTATCATTGCCATCATTTGCATATAGAGAATACCAGGCTGGGACCCCGTTTCACTATACGTTGTACGACTAAAATGTTCGTAAGTACGAATTTATGATCGTCCGGAAATTTCAATTGATGGATTTACATTTATTGAGCAGAGGCTGCATATGCAGCCTATGCTCAATAAATGTGAATCCAATGCTTGTTTACAAGAACATATTGTTAATGTTAAATTTACAGACTATCATGATTTTGCACTTACGAACATTTTTTTCGTACGAAGTTTAGTGAAACGGGGCCATGGTGTCTGGGTATCAAGTTTATCAGGCAAAGCTATGTAATGTGTACGAAGTTGGAGGCTCGCCAATGAATTCCTATGTTTCTGAGCCGAATATGACCAACTTAATTGATATAAAAATAAAACACTAGCATGGTATTCTATTTATCAGGTAATGTTCTATGCAAAGGAATGGTCAGATATCATGTGTTTTTTTGTTGAAATGGACGTGTACTTCATGTAACGAGGTAATGTCATGTGACGAGGTGCAACCAATGAAGCATAGTTTCGAATTTGTTGTGACCCAGGGGGCCGTTTCACTAAACTTCGTACAACTAAAATATTCGTAAGTGCAAAATTATGATTATTAAATTATTGGATTTACATTTATTGAGCATAGGCTGCATGTGCAGCCTATGCTCAATAAATGTAAATCCATCAATTTAAATTTCCAGACGATCCTAAATATGCACTTGTAAACATTTTAGTGGTACGAAGTTTAGTGAAATGGGCCCCAGATAATATGTGTATCTAGTCTATGCAGTATACCAGCATTATCAGTTATATATTAGGTCAATGTAAACCATGTTACCTGTATCCTATTTGACCAAAAGTGACGGAGAAATTTTCAATTAAATTTACATGTACTAATTTTTATTATACTGAATTTGTTACATATCACAGCCAGTTATATATTAGGTCAATGCAAACAATGTAACCTGTATCCTATTTGACCAAATGTGAGGGAGACATTTTCAATTACATTTACATGTATTAATTTTTATTATACTGAATTTGTTACATTATCACAGCCAGTTTGGCTGTGATAATTTAATAAATTCAGTATAATAATTCTGCATACTTTTAATCATCAAATATATGCAGTCGTTAGTTCTATATTAAATAATGCATTTCGGAAAATATAAATGATTACACCCTCAAAGTATACGTAGGTAGATAAGTATGCCTAGCAATTTTGGTGAAATCGGCTACAGATAAATGTATATCATCCACATTATTGTGTATTATCCCCTCGCCGATATGCAAGAGGGGATATAGTGTTAGTCCATGTATGTGCGTGCATTAGTAACACGTTTCATTTTTAGCTCGCCTGCACGAAATGCAGAAGAGCTTATGGCATACCCCCGGCGTCGTCGGCGTCGGCGTCCACAAACTTAACGTTGGGTAAATGTCTTTTAACTTCTGTTTCCTTTAATGGAACACCTTGTTATTTCATACATGCATTCCTCAGATGACCCTCTATCATGCTGTAGCAAATCCATGACCCACCACCCAGCCCTTACCCCAAGGTCAAGGTCACAAACTTGGCACATTCATAAACTTAACGTTGGGTAAATGTATTATAACTTCTGTTTCCTTTCATTGAACACCTTGTTATTTCATACATGCATTCCTCAGATGACCCTATATCATGCTGTAGCAAATCCATGACCCACCACTCAGCCATTACTCCAAGGTCAAGGTCACAAACTTGGCACATTCATAAACTTAATGTTGGGTAAATGTCTTATACCTTCTGTTTTCTTTCATGGAACACCTTGTTATTTCATACATGCATTCCTCAGATGACCCTCTATCATGCTGTAGCATATCCCTGACCCACCACAAAGCCCTTACCCCAATGTCAAACTTAGCACATTCATAAACTTAACGTTGGGGTAAATGTATTATAACACCTATTTCCTTTCATGGAACGCCTTGTTATTTCATACATGCATTCCTCAGATAACCCTCTATCATGCTGTAGCAAATACCACTCGGCCCTTACCCCAAGGTCAAGGTCACAAACTTAGCCACATTCATAAACTTAACGTTGGGGTGGGGGTTAAAATGTTTTTTGTTTCATGGAACGCCTTGATATTTCATATGCATGCATTTCATCTGATGATCCTCTATTGTGCCACAGCAAATCCATGACCCACCCACCACCCTTTTCCCAAGGTCAATGGCACAAACTTAGCACATTCATACATGCATTCCTCATGTGAATAGCTATCATCAACTAGTGCGTTCATAAACTTAACGTTGGGTTAAATTTTGTTTTACTTTTATTTTCAGGGAGCGCATTGATATTTCATACATGCATTCGTCTTAATATGCTGTATCATGCTATATCAAATCCACGACCCGCCTTCCACCACTGACCCCAATGTCAAGGTTCACCGCACACCTTTTAACCCAAGGTCAAGTTATATAATATTCATGTTTTTTATACTACTGTGCCAAGTTTGAGTGAAGCTGCAAACAGGCGAGCTTCGTTGTCTTCTGACATCTCTTGTTATATACAATTGTATATAGGGTACCGAGTTTGTATACACAATTCCTCTGAAACCGTTCAGTCGATCGGTCTGAAACCATACACACGTCTTCTACATATATGGATGATGTGCACCTTCATGTTTTTATGCCGAAATAAAAAAAATTAACAAAAATATCACCTTTTTAACTTAGCCATTTTTCCTACATTTGTCTATACAATTATATACGGGGTACAGAGTTTGTGTACACAACTCCTCTGAAACCGTTCAGTCGATCGATCTGAGATTATACACACATCTTCTATACATATTGAAGATGTGCACCTTGGTATTTTTATGCCGAACAAATATTTTTTTACAAAAAAATCACCTTTTTAACTGAGCCATTTTTTCTTCATTTTTGTATCCAATTCTATATCATTTCTACTTTACATATCTCTGCCTAAATTAGTATACATGTTTAGCACAACGAGATGAGGAAATAATGCTATAGAGTTTCAAATTCTCATTTATGTTTCTTGCCTTGGTGACAGCTTCACACATATGCATCAGTGCTGTCTGGCCCATTTTCGACGTGCGTATTTTGCGACTTACGGCACTCTTGTCCAATCGGTTCTATGGCGTGTTAGATGTTAGCTATATAAAAACTGTCAAAGCTGTATCAATTAAATTATTTAATAAAGAACATACACATGCAGAAACGATTTCCCTGTTCTATTATTTTTTGGCAATTTATAGTTCTACATCAAAGATTATTTGTTTAAAGATGTTAAAGGTATAAAATATACAGTTAACTAAATGTTGACATTTTTGAACGGGTCAAATTACGGCCGTAGATAACATATCGGAGGCGAATTTTTGCAGCTAGCTCCGTACGTACTGTCCTGTGAGACCTAAAGATAATAGCTGATGTATTCTTACGCACAAAATGTCTTGATTTGTATTTTCTAAAATTTAACTGATAAACTGAGCCCAAAACTGTGAAAACTATAGAGAATAGTATAGTAGTGTTTTAGATACAAAGCAAGACAGACCAAAACGCCATAGGATAAGTTAGGCACTCGGAACTATTTTCTTGGTCGTATTCGCCGTTTAGGCGCAGCACGGCAATGGCTGCCACCATAGAAATTTGCGTTACATAATATGCTATCTCCAAGGGAGATAACATATAATAATGGTAAATTTATCTAATCAGTTGGAAAAGCATGCTTTATTTAATAGGCATTCATGTGATTGTATTTGAGGTAGAAATTAACAAAAAAACAATGCCTGTGAAATCAAGGGCAACAGGAACATGGTAAATTTAGAAACCAGACTACAAATTATTGCTGGATATTGTTCTGAATACACTATATAACTCTAATTTCGTTGCATTACATGAGAGTTATGATGCAGTAGTATTTCAAAAAGTGTTCTTTGTTTACTTTCTGCTTCCTGGAAGAGTATCCTAGAAATTAGTCCAATAAAATTAGACTTCGGGTTTACTATCTGATGGGCCCGAGTATAACTAATATTTCAATCAGAAATAACAGATTAAAAACGAATTGCATATACGTTTTATGTTAGGCGAGAGGAATTTGCTAATACACAATTTATTAGATGAGTTTTATGATAATAATTTTGTCTCATAGTCTTGCCTTTGGGTAAGTAAAACACCAAATGGTGGAAAATAGGTCAGTCATTAATTTTGAAAGTCACAGAAGAGTATGAACCCTGATGTAAGCATTTGGAACACACTATGCCGCCATTAACATGACCTTGACCTTTTTGACTTTCACATGATTGTGGAAACAATTAAAAAAAAACTTGTCAAAAAGTTTCTTCAACAACCTTGGACCTTTTTCGTGTTTTAAGCATGCACTTCTCTGACGGTTTTTGTGATGTTTAGTTTAGCACATGCTCATGATCATGTTACTGTCAATTGCCTCGGCAAGCGCGACACCGCTTCCGTGGCGTAATTATTGTATTATTCATAAATAATGTTGAATGTGTGTGGTATTAGAAATTTACCAACTTTCAGTGTCAGTTTCTGTTGAGCCCGCTTGCGGAAAGCGAGACATAGTGATCACAATGACGTCCGGGTGCCCGTGCATCCGTCTGTGCGTCCGTCCGTCCGTCCGTCCGTCCAAAATAGGGATGTAAATGTTGTCTGTTCATCATCCATCTGTCCATCTGTCTGTCACATTTTCCATTTTGCTATAACTTTCTTACCTTAGACTGATTGACTTCAATTCATGTGCAGGTTTATTATCATCCATATTTTCATTTTCTGCCCCATACATGCTCCCGACATGCCCAAGTTCCAGGCTAAATGAATATGTGCTCATTTCTCCTATAATTTTGTTACCATGTAACCGATTGGCTTAGAACTTCATGTGCTGTTTACCATTATCAATATTTTTATTTCCCACCATACCTTTGTTCCCCCATGCCCAAAGTCAAGATAAAATTACAGTGATGGGATACATGCCATTGGTGCTGTACTAGATCACTAAAAATAGACTGTTGTCTGACAAAAATAACCTTACAATGTTGTGGCAGGTACTGTTTGATCAAAGTGGACACTGTTCACTATTCAGTTACTCTCGTATACTGATTAGATGCTCATACGACAGGAAAGATGCAGCTTGACCAGGCTATACCATTATTACAAATGCTGTAAGGTCTATTTTCTCAGCTGTGGCACCATTTTTCCAGTGCCGTGTGGACCGGGCCAGTTTTATAATGCAGCAACCGATGAATGTGATACGTGCAACGATGGCACCCACCAGAACACCTTCAATGCAGCACAGTGTGGGACCTGTCCCAGTGGCTCTGTTCCTGATGGCCACCACATTAACTGTACATGTAAGTTGTTACCCCATACCATACCCCATATGGCAGTATATGACACCAGACACAGTGTGGGACCTGTCCCAGTGGCTCTGTTCCTGATGGCCACCACATTGGCTTTACCTGTAAGTTATCACCCCATACCATGCCGCATATCACAGTATATGACCACAGTGGTGGGGGGCAGGTGGGAGCACGCGATGGGTAATTTAACAATCGGGGTTCATCCTTACCGGAATCCCCACTGGAGACCTGGTTTGGCCCTCACATACATCTTTGGCATTTCGTATGTGACAGTTGAATCTTGTTATAATACCCCTTATGTGAATATTACGATATTCGTAATCCTATTTTAGGGGAAGTGACTTGGTGGTGTGGATGGATCTGGCACCAGGTCAGGTTATTTTAATTTCAGGGTGAATATATTTGTTCTCGATGTAAATATTCCGTTCTGATTTTGTGGTTTTCCACCCATGCAGATTGAAATGGGATCGAACCCGTTTACCCGGCCTTACATGACCTTAACTGTTGATAGGCCGTTAAACACTAATAAACAAACAAACAAACAAACAGACACAGTATGGGACCTGTCCAGTGACTCTGTTCCTGATGGCCACCACATTAGATGTACCTGTAAGTTGTCACCCATCCATGCCCCATATGGTAGTATATGACAACATGCACAGTGTCAGACCTGTCCCAGTGACTCTGTTCCTGATGGCCACCACATTAGCTGTACCTGTAAGTTGTCACCCATAGCATGCCCCATATGGTAGTATATGACAACATGCACAGTGTGGGACCTGTCCCAGTGACTCTGTTTCTGCTGGCCACCACATTGGCTGTACCTGTAAGTTGTCACCCCTTAGCGTACCCCATGTGGCAGTAGTTGACACCAGACACAGTGTGGGACCTGTCCCAGTGGTCTGTTCCTGATGGCCACCATATTGGCTGTGCCTGTAAGTTGTCACCATACCATGTCCCACATGGCAGTATATGACACCAGACACTGTTCGAGACCTGTCCCAGTGGCTCTGTTCCTGATGGCCACCACATTAACTGTACATGTAAGTTGTTACCCCACCTACCATACCCCATATGGCAGTATATGACACCAGACACAGTGTGGGACCTGTCCCAGTGGCTCTGTTCCTGATGGCCACCACATTGGCTTTACCTGTAAGTTATCACCCCATACCATGCCGCATATCACAGTATATGACCACAGTGGTGGGGGGCAGGTGGGAGCACGCGATGGGTAATTTAACAATCGGGGTTCATCCTTACCGGAATACCCACTGGAGACCTGGTTTGGCCCTCACATACATCTTTGGCATTTCGTATGTGACAGTTGCATCTTGTTATAATACCCCTTATGTGAATATTACGATATTCGTAATCCTATTTTAGGGGAAGTGACTTGGTGTGGTATGGATCTGGCACCAGGTCAGGTTATTTTAATTTCAGGGCTGAATATATTTGTTCTCGATGTAAATATTCCGTTCTGATTTTGTGGTTTTCCACCCAATGCAGATTGAAATGGGATCGAACCCGTTTACCCGGCCTTACATGACCTTAACTGTTGATAGGCCGTTAAACACTAATAAACAAACAAACAAACAAACAAACAAACCAGACACAGTATGGGACCTTTCCCAGTGACTCTGTTCCTGATGGCCACCACATTAGCTGTACCTGTAAGTTGTCACCCATCCATGTCCCATATGGTAGTATATGACAACATGCACAGTGTCAGACCTGTCCCAGTGACTCTGTTCCTGATGGCCACCACATTAGCTGTAGCTGTAAGTTGTCACCCATAGCATGCCCCATATGGTAGTATATGACAACATGCACAGTGTGGGACCTGTCCCAGTGACTCTGTTTCTGCTGGCCACCACATTGGCTGTACCTGTAAGTTGTCACCCCTTAGCGTACCCCATGTGGCAGTAGTTGACACCAGACACAGTGTGGTACCTGTCCCAGTGGTCTGTTCCTGATGGCCACCATATTGGCTGTGCCTGTAAGTTGTCACCATACCATGTCCCACATGGCAGTATATGACACCAGACACTGTTCGAGACCTGTCCCATTGGCTCTGTTCCTGATGGCCACCACATTGGCAGTACGTGTAAGTTGCCACCCCATACCATGCCCCAAATGACAGTATATGACACTAGACATAGTGTGAGGAATGTAGGACAAAACCCCCTTGGACATAACCCCCTTCGTGTGAAAATGACAACATGGACAAAACCCCCCTTCATGATTTTGACAGGGTGGACATAACCCCCTTCATGATTTGTACAGGGTGGACAGATGTTTTCGTACCGGTATTTACGAATATTGCAAACATCACCGTGCATGGATGCGAAGAGGTTCCGTTTCGCCTCGCCCATGTCGGCATTGTAGGGTAGGGACCAAAGCCGAGTCACTGCTATGTCCACCATGCGGTGGCACTCAGGCTACTCATCGAATGGTTATCAAGGGATTACGTGCTCGCAAGTATTATCGTTTAGTAATAATTCAAATCGGAAAGTCAGTTAGAAAGATAGAACCGATCTCTGATGTGTAGTTTTGATATGTCGTGGGTACAAGGATCAAACTGCTTTTATAAAATTGAACAGAAAAAACCCTACAAATATTATTAGAGAAAATGGATAATAAAATACAATGGGAATTGAAAATTTATAATGGCTGTGTTGAAGAAGTTTACGAAAAATACGGGGGTTATAGTCTATATATAAATTCTATAAATTGAAAACACTAGGCGAAATATCAGCGTAATTTATGACGCTCCGATAAAAATTTTGCATTTACAATATTATACCGGCAATTATGCGAATTATACAAGAGGCAAATACAAACATTAAGACGGATAATGCGTATCGGATATGAAACTAGGGTGTATTATATAAAATTGTTAAAACCCAACGATTCGTTTATGAATATACATTTCTACGATATCGCTTTTAAAGATATTGAAAAATTATTATTGAACAGAAAAAACACTACTAATTAATTTATGTTGTAATCACAACACCAAACAGACGGCTATGTTTCAATTACACGGGTTATGAACATGTGTATATTTATAGCCGAGGTAAACAGACGGTACACACACGGTTATTTATAGCCTTATCGATTGTATGTAAACGGGCTATCAATTTACACAGGTGGTGTGTACACAGTTTATAAACACTTAGTGAGGGTTATATAGTTCACGAATTTCCGGGATGGTTCGTGATTTAATTAATTAATTTTAATAAAATTATAAAATTATTTATAATTTAAAGTGGAACCCCCCCACCTATTATATAGCAAACATATTAATTAATTTATTAATTAATATAATATTTCCACCAACAAAGTTAGGTTTATATACGAGAAATAAACACAGTTAAGTGTCGGGACGCCGGCAATAATATCTCAAAAGTGAGATAGGTTTCGCCACATGTACTTCACTCTGGCCGCTCTACACATTATAGCGGATGGAGGTAATGAAGAGGAGGGGTCCGCGGTATCGGCCCAATGATGGGGTGAAGGAGATGTGAGCGTGACACACTTCGCTAAGTCAAAAAAAGAGAAGAGAATAGAAGAGATTTAAGCAAGGGCTTAGCGGGGTGGACCCAGAAGGGTTTTGCTGGCGCGGGTTCGAGCCTCGGCAGGACCTAAAACTTTTTTGTTTTATTTAAATTGTTTATTATTATTAATTAATAAATTGTTATATTAATTAATTAATTATATTGGTGCTGTAACATTTCTTCCGACTTTATCTCCAAGTTTTTCCCTAAATTTATCCCAATCAGTTACTCTCAATCTTGG
>JAQRGA010000335.1:0-58889 GCA_029237695.1 Conchocele bisecta | reverse complement strand
ATGAATTGTGACAATACAGCACAGTCTGTGACACAAATGGACATGTGCAATACACCACACTTATAATAGTCTGGTACTCGTGTTCGGCGATGATCAGGGATCGTTTGACTATAATTTGTAAGTGATTATCTAGTGGATGACAGGTGGGAGCATGATATGGGTAATTTAACGATCGCGATTCATCTTTACCGGAGCCCGAACGGAGACCTGTAGCGGATTTCACCAACATTGCAAAGTATACTTTTCTAGCAAAGTATACTTTGAAGGAGTATCAGGCTATTTTCATATGCAAATGAGGCATGACATTTTTTCATTATTTATACTAATGTTAATGTGTCACCTAAAAAAAATAATGTTTTCGACAGATTATAAAGTATGATCATTGCACATCAACAAATAAATACAGAGAATAAATAGTACACGTATGGAAAATTACGTCTGATATAAAATGCATAATAATGCCAATCAATATGTGGGGTAATGTAATGGTGAATGGCTGTTTAATTTGCCAGAAAATGTCTCAGATGATGTCTCTGATATGCCAAAAATATTGTAACTACTGAGTGGGCATGCACCTGTAAGTTCAACAGTGCAATAACCCTGTTGTATTGTCATTCTTGTGCTCGACACAACGTTAGGTCGATATTTGACATTGCTCATATGTGAACTTTGTAGGAAATATTCCGTAGGGAAATCAAGATATTCTCCGGTCGCAAATTAACCTCTTAACATACATACCCTCATTAGCAGTGGGTGGGTTTGCAACAGTGTAGATCCAGCTAAAGCCCGGATAGTAGCCGGATTCTGGGGCCGTTTCATAAACTTCGTACGTGCAAATTTAGGATCGTCTGGAAATTTGAATTGATGGATTTACATTTATTGAGCATAGGCTATGCTCAATAAATGTAAATCTAATAAGTGTTGACAAGAAAACATTGCTAATTTAACATTTACATCATAATTTTACGAACATTTTAATCGTACGAAGTTTAGTGAAACGGCCCCGGCATTTTTCACAAGTAATTTTCATATTTCTTGAAAAAGAATATACACTTTTTAAAAAACGTACTAATCTGAAAATATGTTTGACGGATGGATTGGATATAACATTAATATCCAATTATTTAGGTTGTTAACTAAGTAACAAAACGCAAAATTACAAAGGGTAACTATAAACGGTAATATCAACCTATGTGTAAATTTATATATTTATATTTAATGGTGTATAGTGGTGTTGGCAAACAGTGTAGATCCAGATGAGCCGGCTCGTTACGAGCCGTCTCATCAGGATCTGCACTGTTTGCAAGTAATTTTCATTTTTTTTTTTTAGAACAAAATCACACCCTTTTCCTAAATGGACTAGTCAGATAATAAGTTTGTGATTGGTTGGAACATTAAAGGTACATGCCCACTCAGTAGGCAGCAACTGTTGTTTATATCAGAGACAACATCTGATACATTTTCTGGCAAAATAAACATTCATTCACCATTAACCCACATATTATTATAAATTGTGTATCAGACGTAAATTTCCAAACTGATATCAGGGGAGATAACCGTGTTTACTTAAAATGTTAACGGACTTACTATTTATTCTCTGTATTTACTTGTTGATGTGCAATGATCATACTTTATAATCTATCGAAAAAAAATTCAGGTGATGCATTTAATGTAAATGATTAAAAAATATCATGGCTCATTTGCATATGAAAATAGCCTGCTACCACCGCGAGTCACTGTCAGTAAAATAAATATTACTAAATGATTATATCTGTATAGCGGGTACTCGTAATTTTTAGAACTGGTGGAATAGTGACACAATTATACACTTAGTTAATTCCTATAAAGAATAAGTAGTGTGTGCCTACTGAGTGGGCATGCACATTTAACGGCCTGTCGACAGCTATCATGGTCATTTTAGTCCGGCTTAACGGGGTCAAATCCCATAATTCACCTGTAAGGATGGGGGTGGGGTGGTGCGAGAGTAAATCACAAAATCAGAACTGAATATGTACATGAAAGATACATATTCAGCCCTGAAATTAAAATACCTGGTGTCAGATCATCAGCGCAGTCTGATCAGGATCTTCACTGTTCGTCATTCCATCAATGAACCACACGTTAGGCTTCAAACAAGTACTATTATAGGAATGCTGTCATTCCCATTAAGGATAGAAACGAGCAGATATGGTCCGAATCGAACCGAATCCGAAAACGTGGTGTGCCAATTGTGCAATGCAAATGACTTAGAGGACGAGTACCATTTTGTATCAAATGTCCAGTTTTTGATAATATCGCAGGAAATACATTAAGCGATGATACTACATGACCAATCATAGCGATGATACTACATGACCAATCATAGCGATGTACATGACCAATCATAGCGTCCTTGATTACTACAATCAGAGCTCCAGTTAAGCTGCGTAATTTGGGGGTAACTTTCTTATTTCTTCATAAAAAATGGCAGGTTGTGAGTGCTTTAGAATCGTCTCAATGAGACGATTCTAAAGCACTCCCAACTTGCCATTTTTGGAGAAGAAATGACAAAATTACACCCCAGATTGCTAAAATTACGCACCTCTGTACAATTGTTAAATAGAAGAGAATTAATTAATCTATGTAACTTTTTATCAGAAGCGTTTGCAATACGAAAACGCTTATTCATGCATTATTTAACCCTTTCACCCAGAAACATATGACATTGTCTGTTGATAATATTGGAGTATTGCATTAATCGAAAAAGGTAATGTAAATTTGTAAAAACTTTAAAATAGGGACAAAACATTGCATATCACGAAGAGACGGCTCATTACAAGCCGGCTCGTCTGGATCTGCAGTGTTTTCAAATGATGGCCTATACAAGTAGTATGTATGGCTAAACGTGTTAATAGTTCTATAATTACTATTTCTACTCTCTGCTAAAATCACTAATGGTGCAATCCATGTCATTTCACGTTCATTCATTACCTATCATGCGTATATTTATATTTATTTATTGTATGCTTAGTGACATGTATCATGACGAGCAACTGTATTAAGTTTAAGTCCATAAACAATTCTTCTTCTATAAATGATTTGCTCAGCTACGTAACCGTTGACAAGCGAATTAAGATTTTGTTTACATGCCACACCATCATGTTGATATAAAAATAGATCAACTGTTTATAAATAGAGTATCATCCTTGAGTGATAAAGATACAATGCATTAGTATGTGGACTATTTAAATTATTAAATAGCAAAGTTCCGGTATACACATATACCATTGAAATGCACCTGTGTGTAGTTTTTGTTTTTGTTTTTGAGCCCGCTTGCGGAAAGCGAGACATAGTGATCACAATGACGTCCGGGTGTCCTTGTGACCGTGCGTCCATCCGTGCGTGCGTCCATCCGTGCGTGCGTGCGACCGTCCGTCCGAAATCTGCGTTAAAGTTTTTAAATATCTTAAATCTCTGCAGTCCTAAGTCACATTGACTTGAAACTTTATATGCTTATTAGTCATCATCCATATATTCATGCGGCCCCTGTGTCCAAGGTCAAGCTCAAATGACTGAGACGTTTGAGTTAATTGTTTGTCAAAATTTGCGTTAAAGTTTTCTGATACCTACTGAAGTTTGCGTTATCATAAAATATGCGTTTACGTTTATATATTCCTTATATCTCTACAATCATTACTCCAATTTACTTCAAACTTCCAATACTGCCTTTTCGTAATCCATGTTTGCATTCTATAGCCTGCCCATGTGGCCCACATGCCCAAGATCAAGGTCAAATCTGCGTTAAAGCTTTTGCATACCTTACATCTCCACAACCTTTATAATTCAAACTGCAAATAAATACACTCTGAGACCATCAAATGCCTCTGCGGGCTCGACATGCGGGCCGCGGCCATCTATAGCCTATTTCACCAACATTGCAAAGTATACTAGCAAAGTATACTTTGACGGACAAATTTTCAACTTAAACATAAATTTATTAATTTTTATTATACTGAATGTATTACATTATCACAGCCATTTTGGCTGTGATAATGTAATAAATTCAGTATAATAATTCTGAGTACTTGTAATCATTAACTATATGCAGTTGTTAGTTTTATATGAAATAATGCATTTTGGGAAAAATAATGATTACTCCCTCAAAGTATACTTTGCTGGAAAAGTATACTTTGCAATGTTGGTGAAATCGGCTACTGGTATTTAGTAACAATGTATATGTACAGTTGTACATATAATCCTAAATGGGAATTAATAAACACGCTTTGATCAATAAACAATCAATACCTTTAATTAATACGGCCCACAAGAATCACACAGTCATACACGTACATGTATATAATTCAAGGTGTATGATCACGTGGTACTAACAACAACAACAAGTACCGATTCAAAGTACGTATTATTTTATAGTGTCCTTGTTATTGCATGTACGTAAACGGATTTTGATGTAATATGGCGCATCAAAACGCGTCTTGTTAAGCTGCATTTGGTGGTCTATGTATTTTCGCTCAAACTTCTGTAGATTCTTCGCAAAAACAACATAAGTCTGTATCAAACTCCCTAGACCACCAAATGCAGCTCATGAAGACGCGTTTGCTGCGCCATATTTCATCAAAATCCGTTGCATATTAAAGAAAATATCAAATAATACTTACTTTGGAGTGGACGACGTTGTTGTTGTTGTAACCACGTGCTCATGCACCTTGCTTGGGTGTCAAAATGTTCCGTTACAGAGGCTGTATCGTGTGTATTTGTTGAGCAATCCTCTTAAATATCCATCTTTTGAAGAGGTTCCATACGTTTCCCGAAACGTAAAATATACACGTTTATAAATACAACGTCCAATATAGCAGCTACATATGCGACAATGACTGGAGAAATGGGTCTTATGGGAATTCTGACCATTGTGGCTCCTGATCAAATAGCACACTCATGTCGCCTGATAATGTAACGATCTATATTGCTTGCTAGGAACAGGACACGTGTCATATATACACATTGTATTGGAGGATTGAGGAGAAAGCAAATATGCTCGTATAACACTCAATGTGTATGATCACGTGGTACTAACAACAACAACAAGTACTGAAAATTCCAGAATCCATCTGATTCAAAGTACGTATTATTTTATATTGTCCTTATTACGTAACGGATTTTGATGAACACGCGTCTTGTTAAGCTGCATTTGGTGGTCTTTGTGTTTACGCCAAAACTTGTGTCGTTTTTGCGAAGAATCGATTTCCGTGTCTACCGACACGGAAATCGATTCTTCGTAAAATACCGACACAGGTCTGTGCCGAACTCCCTGGACCACCAAATGCAACTCATGAAGACGCGTTTGCTGCGCCATATTTCATCAAAATCCGTTGCATATTAAGGAAAATATCAAATAATACTTACTTTGGGGTGCGCGACGTTGTTGTTGTTGTTGTAACCACGTGATCATGCACCTTTCTTAAAGTTTTCAAAAGTTACAGCCTCCGTATCGGAACATTTGAATGTCCCCGTAATAGAATGCATGTTTCATCTACGATGTTCAATTCAACGCTGCCACGTTTAACGGATTTACTGACATGTAAAACATTTTATGCATTAACAACCACTATACGGCTACATAAATCATTCTTATCGCAATTAGATGTTTCGCTTAGTAAAATCGATACGGTGACCGTCACTTAATAACCACCGAAAGGGTACATTGCTGAAAAATCAGCGAAAAAAACCCTAATCTGTAGCCTATTTCATCAACATTGCAAAGTATACTTTTCTAGCAAAGCATACTTTGAGGGAGAAATTTTCAATTTTAGGATAAATTTATTAATTTTTATTATACTGAATTTATTACATTATCACAGCCAATTTGGCTGTGATAATGTAATACATTCAGTATAATAATTCTGCATACTTTTAATCATCAAATATATGCAGTTGCTATTTCTATATGAAATAATGCATTTCAGGAAAAATAAATGATTACTCCCTCAAAGTATACTTTGCTAGAAAAGTATACTTTGCAATGTTGGTGAAATCGGCTATAATATATGTATTAAAAAACAGCTACGCGTTTACAACTTACTGCCAGTTGTTGGTATTTTTGTTCCGTGTCCATACATTTGGATGCCAGTCTCCAAAGTTGAATACAAATAATGGCCTCAAATGACCTTAGCTGTTGATAGGCCGTTAACCCTTTGAACCCGAAAGCCCGCTATATCGGTTTATGCAAACAGTGCAGATCCAGATGAGTCGGCTCGTAACGAGCCGTCTCATCAGGATCTGCACTGTTTGAAAGTAATTTTTTCATATTTTTGAGAACAACAAATACCCCCTTTTTATAAATGGATTAGTCTGAGGAAATACATTTTTGTGACCATTGGATTGGTCGGAACATTAGCATATCACAGTCCATTCCAGTTCCTTAGGATTGAAAGGGTTAAACCCCAGCAAACAAACAAAGTCGAATACAGTGGAACCCCTCTTAACCGAAAACCCAGGGTGTCCGGTTTTGAGGGGTTCCACTGTACATGTGTTTCTGGTGGACGTCGGCAAACTGGGAAACCGGTAACCCATCCGATAAATTATTTCCCATTGACGTCACGTGTTCCATGGTCATATTTTAATTCCTCAAATGCATATACATGTACTATATATAATAATAAAATGTCGTGTGTCTATTATTAACGTTTTTAATGAGCTTACGTGCATAAAACCTGTTTGATTTGTAGCGGCTAAGGAATAAAACCATGGGCAGTTGCGTTTTCTGGAGTATGAACAACACTTGGTCTGTTTAAAGTGCGTGCAGTCCGAAGAAGGACTCCTCGCAAACTTTAAACGGACCAAATACGTTTCATACTACAGTAAACGCAACTGCCCATGGTTTTATTACTTATATTTACACTGCATTTTCGGATAGTTTTCAAAGATGTAAATAACCATATACGGCGTAAACAATAGGAATATATTATTGTTTTACGTCGTTCTGTCGCAATTCATGGAACAGCGAAGTTACCGGTCAATAGCGTGACCTTATTGACAACGACTATTAACACCATGTAATCTAATGACGTTAATTTTTTTAACGAATCAACAAAGTCGCGCGACGTCAACGGGGTGGGGCTAATGTCTAATGTAACTGGGATATACAACGCAATACGTTGAATGGGCGTTTCCATTATGAATTTAAGGACTGTGTGAATATTACCTAATACAGAAATGCTTGACCGATCACTGATCGGTCAAGCATTTCTGTATTATGTAATATTTCAATACAGTCACAGTCAATGCAATTTCTAAAACCTATTTTCACGATTTTCTCATAGTTCGTGGATGCCGTCACAGTCGGGCCATGATTCAAGCATTCTTTCACCCATGTGCCATTGAATTGTGTATATACAATATTGTAACTTATTTCATTCAGTGAAAATAAAACATTCTATACATTATCACTGCACATTAAACTCACAGTAAAGCGAGTTACCTGATAAATAGAACACATGACGACAGTGATGATGTATCCGGCTTGAATTGGAAGATGTAGGATTCCAATGTAAGCCTGAAATTCTGCGAGTGTTCTAGCATACTCTTCATATGAGACAGTGCGAGGGTGATAGTTGGCGTTGGTGATAGTAGGCCTGCATGTAAATAACAACAGTACAATCAGCACACTAATCAAACATCTCGTCTATTATTTGTGACCCGCCAGGACGATATGGGGCTTATAACGGAGCCTCACAGGGGACGTAGAATTATTTGCTTTTTATTAATTCGTTCCCACGAAATAACAATTCGTTCCCACGAATTAACAATTATTTCCCTCAATTTCCCGTGGGAACGAATTGTTATTTCGTGGGAACGAATTGTTAAATTTAGGGAACGAATTGTTATTTTGTGGGAACGAATTAACAATTCCTTCCCTCGAATTATCAATTCGTCCCACGATATATCAATTCGTTAAATTGAGGAAACGAATTGTTATATCGCGGGAACGAATTGTTAATTCGAGGGAACGAATTGTTAAATTGTTAAATTGGGAATTAATAACAAATAATTCCATGTCGCCTGCGGGGCTCCATAAAACTTCTTCTTCACCCGCGCAAATATGAATAAGGTGACGATTCTGCTGATGATATGGAAGCCTGAGTGTGCATACAATATATGGCACTCATTCGATATAGCACTTTATCACATGAAAACGCTGTTATGCCGTGTTTTAACCCATTTCATAAATGTGATATAACACACGTGTAATAACACCGGGAGTGAATTGTATAGGCCGCATCACCCTAATTACGTACTCGTATTATGTATGCGCCAACGTTATATCAAATGACGTCGGTAATGACGGGACAAAGCAACGATATTTTGACGTTGACGTCGTCATATTTTATTGGTGAAAAAGTACTTACTTTTAAATATTTTTTAGATGTAATGTGTTTAATAGCCAAAAGTTCGTTGGCAGAAAAACGTGGAACAGACAGTAGAAGCGTTCGTGGCTCATTAAAAGTACTGCAGTTGGTATAATGTGTTTTCTTTGGTACTATGAAGTGTTTACAAAGAACTGGAGCATATTATATGACTCATTTATAGTAAATATTCTTTCTAGGATTACAACAGTTTTCTCTGTGGAGATTTTCAGCTAGATGCGCAAATAGCCGTTCAATTTAGCGTCTTCTTACATAAGCAGATTGCTGATATCTCCATGTTTTCTGCTATTTGAAGTATGAAGGCATGTGATAATCAGAATCTCAAACTCGTTTCCATTTGATATGATATGTATGAAACTCGTCAGCAATTGCATGCACCTCGACAGAGGCTCGGTGCATAAATTGAGCATGACTCCTTTCATAAATATGCAAGTTTATGTTGAAACAGCCAAGATAAATGGATTTACATTTATTGAGCATGGGCTGCCTGTGCAGCCTATGCTCAATACATGTAAATCCAGTCTAAAAGACACAAATGAAGTCACATAGACAGTTCACATTAACCGGGCCATACTGTTCAAAGTGCTGTCACTTTATTGCGTCGGCCGTCGCTCCCCAAATACCATCACGTGACACGACCGGGGCACGTGACCGAATCCGAGCTCCAGCATTAGTCATAAGCGAATAAACTCCTCCCTCGTCCTGGTAGCGGCCGTCACCGATAGGCTGCGCTCGGGCTTGAATATCTTCCAGAGTTCAAATCGGAATGATTTTCCCGATAAGATGTAGATAAAGAAGTTAATAGCATAATTGATGAGCGAAATGGCGTTGGCGACCTCAATAAATGGCGACATGGCTTTGTACAGTTCCCAAGCGTCCGGTCCACGCAGTTTCACAGAGGAGTCAATGGTCATGCTCAGTGTGAAAAGTGGGAGGAGCGTTATAATGTACGTAAAGGAGACCATCAGTAACATGCACGTGGTGCGGTGACGTTTGTTGACGACACGCCGGTAGCGTGTGTCCGGGTAGTCCCACTCTTTTATCGCCTTCTACACGCGGAATATCTGGTACAGCACGAGCATGTTGCACGTGAGAATGATCAACACCGGTAACACGAATGTCAAGGTCACTTGATAGAAATACACCTGAAGCGAGGAATACAAGCTGACGTAATTGTCCGAAGCTGCGCACGTGCCTGATTGGTTCTGGATCATTATGAATCGGAATACTTGACTGATACCGACGACAACCAAGGAGACACAAATGCAAATGACGGCGCCGGATTGTCGTCTGATTATCGCCTGGCGGAATGGTAAGCAGACGGCGACCAGCCGCTCCACCGCCATGAGGACGATAAGCCACGAGGACATCAGGTAGCAGACGTGCTCTATGAAGTTGAATGCCTTACATCCGGCGGAAGTGAAGTGACGGAAGACGCCGGCCGTGTACTGCACGCTCGTCTGGAAGGTTAAAACATACCAAATACTATATAACTTAACCGAATACCACAAATTCTTACGTACCACATTCAAGGTGCATGATCACGTGGTTACAACAACAACAGCAATGGCTGAAAGTGTTGATGTTTTCCTTAATATGCAACGGATTGTGATGAAATATGGCGCAGCAAACGCGCCTTCATGAGCTGCATTTCATCAGTTCGGCACATACTAATGTCGTTTTTGTGAAGAATCTTCGCAAACCGACAGAAGTTTGGGCCAAAGTATAGAGACCACCAAATGCAGCTTAACAAGAAGCGTTTGATTCGCCATATTTCATCAAAATCCGTTGCATAATAAGGAAAAAATAAAAGAATACGTACTTTGAATCTGAGGGATTATGGAAGTTTCAGTACTTGTTGTTGTTGTTGTTGTAACCACGTGATCATACACCTTGACATTGCCTACTACTTTCTATTGTTATATGGATATTGCAGAACCTACTGTGACACCAGCTGCACTCTGTCTGTAAATGATATAGACTATAAATAAAACACATGTATATACTCCTAAGAAAATCAAAAGCTATCTCCTCTGACTACCAAAGTTTTATGAAATGACACCAGGGGCCCGTTTCACTAAACTTCTTGCGACTAAAATGTTCGTAAGCGCAAATTTAGGATCGTCCAGAAATTTAAATTGATGAATGTACATTTATTGAGCATATGCAGCCTATGCTCAATAAATGCAAATCCATTAATTGTTTACAAGAAAACAGACTATCAAATTACAGACTATCATAATTTTGCACTTACGAACATTTTAGTCGTAAGAAGTTTAGTGAAACGGGCCCCAGCTCCAACACTGATTACGTCATTTGTTACGTGACCTACAAATGTAAAATGGGGTCAAAATACATGAACATGTACTTCAAGTACTTGTTTGTATACAACATTTGATCATGCTTTGCACATTCCTCAGCACTTTATGACCACCCATGTGATTGTGTATCTAAGAAAATGCGATATTTTCCGTAAATGACGTCGAAAGTTCAGAGGAATTCCGCATTTGCTATGACAATATCGTCCACTTTTGACATCATTTACATAAACTGTCACTTTTTCTGCAAATACATTTCATGAATTTTTGTTTACAAAATTTATGATATTTGCCGTAAATAACGTCACGAGTTGACGAAATATTCAGAGCAAATGCGGAATTCCGCATTTGCTAGGAACATTTTGTCAACTTTTGACTTCATTTACATAAATTGTCACAGGTTCTGAAAATAGTTTTCAAAAAATATTGCACACCTTCTAAGGTACACAATCACATGTTGTCTCATATGGTGTATTCATACCTGAAACTCATCCACAGTGCGCACCTGCCGCATCACTAGAGTCAGTGTATCAAACACGGCCAGAGCGCACAGGTAGTGCGAATACGACTTGTGACGTAACGCCTGCGTCTTCATCACGACCAATGAGAGCGCGTTACCCACAATTTCCACTGTGACGATAAAGGGCGTGGCCACAAATTTCATCCAGAATCCCCACATCGCGGGCGCGTCCATCGGGTAATCTGTAAGCAGAATGATGACGTTTACATTATTTGAAAATCATACTAAAAAATCCCCTAGAGGGCGGGTGTGGTATTTATTGTTGTCACAATGTCTATTATTATCCCCTCGCCGATAGGCAAGACGGGATATAACGTTAATCCACGTACGTGCGTACGTACGTCCGACGTGCTTGCTTACATTTTTAATAACTTACGAACCGCTTCACCGAATGATTTTGATTGCATATGACCCACGTCCAACCGTCCAAGGTCAAGCACTGAAGACTTATGTCTACCTTGATTGCATACGACCCACGTGCAACCGTCCAAGGTCAAGCACTGAAGACTTATGTCTACCTTGATTGCATACGACCCACGTGCAACCGTCCAAGGTCAAGCACTGAAGACTTATGTCTACATTGATTGCATACGACACACGTGCAACCGTCCAAGGTCAAGCACTGAAGACTTATGTCTACCTTGATTGCATACGACCCACGTCCAACCGTCCAAGGTCAAGCACTGAAGACTTATGTCTACATTGATTGCATACGACCCACGTCAAACCGTCCAAGGTCAAGCACTGAAGACTTATGTCTACCTTGTTTGTAAGGCAATGCGTTAAACTTGTGTTTTGCTTTATTTAATAACTTGTCATTATTATGTGCGCCTATAGTTTTATATTCCGTAAACGTTCGTACACGCATGCATGTTGAAGGTATGATTGGTACCAACCAATGTTACCACCATCTCCCACATTTCACGAGTGAAATATCGTGGCCTTATCGAGCAATACCCATGGGTGTTTAACATCATGGACATGTTACCCGGGCATTTAAATTACATGCCGGTAGAAGGACGTATGAATTATTATTCGCATGTGCGGATATGTAGCTTTGTAATATAATGCACCACATACGCACTGTGTTGACGGGATAACATGGGGGAAAAAGGTGGGAGCAGTGGAGGAGAAGTAAAAAAAATATTGAAAATTGACTCCGAAACCTGCCTAGATAGCTTGGAAATGACTTAGATCAGAAAAGAAATGTTAGAATTTGAAAATCAGTCCACAAACAAAACAGTATTTAACAAAAAAATATATATTTAGCTCCCATGTTAAATTCCCATAGGAAAATCATTTTTTCGCAATAAAATCAATATTTGATTGAACTTCATTAAATACAATGTACATACAATTGGGGAGTGTGACTTTTTAATGTGTTTAATACAAAAAGTTCTTCGGCACAAAAACATGGAACAGACAGTCGATAGCTACTTGCTTACTTTATTAGAACTTACTTAAACATTTGTTGCAATGGAACCCAATGTGCTCCATTGTAAACTTGTGTTTAAGTAAGTACAGTGGAACTCCTAAATCGAACAGCAAGACAACATATATGATCTTATTTTTGCTTTATCATTTACCTCAGGTGATAATGTTTGTTCGTGATTGCATAGCACACAGCTATGGCTCAGAATGAACAAATGCCTGATGTACAGTGATATACAGTTCTACTGTATATTTCTAACTAACTGTATCAAGGTGCATGATCACGTGGTTACAACAACAACAACGTCGCCCACTCCAAAGTAAGTAATATTTGATATTTTCCTTAATAATCAACGGATTTTGATGAAATATGGCGCAGCAAAAGCGTCTTCATGAGCTGCATTTGGTGGTCTAGGGAGTTTGGTACAGACTTATGTCATTTTTGCGAATAATCGATTTCCGTGTCGGAGACACGGAAATCGATTGTTCGCAAAAACAACATAAGTTTTATGTCATTTTTGCGAATAATCGATTTCCGTGTCGGAGACACGGAAATCGATTGTTCGCAAAAACAACATAAGTTTGGGAGGAAATACAGAGACCACCAAATGAAACTTAATAAGCCGCGTTTGATGCGCTATATTTCATCAAAATCCGTTACGTAATAAGGACACTATAAAAGAATACGTACTTTGAATCGGTACTTGTTGTTGCTGTTATGTTAGTACAACGTGATCGTACACCTTGTGTATACAGGGATTCCGCTTGGGGGGGGGGGGGGGGGGGGGAGGGGGGGGGGGGGGGGGGGGGGGGGGGGGGGGGGGGGGGGGGGTGGGGGGGGGGGGGGGGGGGGGGGGGGGGGGGGAATAAAAAATCGCCACTTCAAAAGAAAAATGAAAAAAGGGAATAACCAATAGGATAAAAATAAACAATTGGCGACAAAAAATTACAATTTCGAAAAAATAATTTTTTTTTTTTTTCGAAAATTGTAATGTTTTATTGCCAATTGTTTATTTGTATCGCCAATTGCGAAAGTGGCGATCGCCAGCGGAATCCCTGGGTATATTTCAAAACTAAAATAAGACTAAATCCTTCTAGGGAATGATAACAAGTGTTATAGTTCACAAAGTGTGTCGGGGTAAAATATTACGGGAATGTCTTGCGAACTGATCTCCCTTGTTTCACGGTCTATGATAGTAAATAATAGCATAACACACACATTCCTTGAAACTTGTTCCAAAAAAATCGTGCGTTCGGTGGATATAGGTTATTTCTCAGTCCTTGAAGCGAAAAACAGATATGAAATTTATCCCGTCAACACAGTGCGTATGTGCTGTGAAACACGATGCCGTGAAACATTTTTGATATCCTGTCAATACGACCTAATCACTGCGTATCAATATGTCCGGTGGCTGGGGTTATCTGTTTTGCATTTTAAAGCCACGTGTAGGTGTTGATGGGATAAATAGAATAGTAGGTTAGTGCCGTAAATCACAGGCGATTCTAGCGTGTCTTGGATGGTCAATTATTGTTTGTATATACATAAAACACCTTTCTAAACAATGTACAAAACAATTCAAAAGTGCCCGGGTGTAAATATAATAATACTTAGAAAGGTACAAAACTCCCATTCGCCACCATTGTAACGAAAACTCACACAATGTAGACAATTGGAACTCGCCTATAAAACGCATTCAGCGTGTCGTAACTGCTGTTTGGGGTGTGAATTTTCGACATAAAGTTTACAGTTGCCAATACATTAACATAAATCTCAAGATTGTGGGTGTAAACTGTACTAAAAACGCGTCTTACTAACCTAAATCCGCTTTTTAAAATCATACACCTTCGTTTCCTGATTAAAAATGAAGGTTAGCCGCCATCTTTGAAAATATCGAATCACATGACACGCACTGATTTGGTTGGCTAATGGAAATGACGTCAGTCTCCAGTAACCAACCAAACTACTGCGTGCACGTGATTGAAACACTTTCAAAGATGGCGGCTAATAGTCATTGAGAAATGCGAAGTGAACGTGTATAATTTTAAAAAGCGAATTTAGGTTAGTGGGACGCGTTTTTAGTACAGTTTACACTCGAAATCTTTGAGATTTATGTTAATGTATTAGCAACTGTAAAATCTATGCCGAAAACCCACCTCAAGCAGCGGTTTCGACACGCTGTAATGCGTTGTATAGGCGAGTTCCAATTGTCTACATTGTGTGGCTTTTCGTTACAATGGTGGCGAATGGGAGTTTTGTACCTTTCTAAGTATTATTATATTTACACCCGGGCACTTTTTAATTGTTTTGTACATTGTTTAAAAAGGTGTTTTATGTATATACAAACAATAATTGACCATCCAAGACACGCTAGAATCGCCTGTGCCGTAAATGGGGAAAATATTTTGCGCGGCACGGAAACGGGATGTGCTTGGCAGAGCCTCGCCCATCCCGTTTCCTAAGCCTTCCCAGATATTTTTTCCCATTACTCGAGTAACTCGAATCAACCCATGATGCATGGTTGGTTTCTTGAATTCCAACTACAGTTTCACCCAACCGACACTCTGCTTGTTCCTGTGCTACTCGGGTTACTCGAGTTTAACCCGGGAGTTATAATGAAAAACAACTAGTAGCATCGATGATCCTCGATATAGGAAAGAGGCAGGCAATTGATTTCCCATAGACCCACATTTACACAAACATGACAATCGCAAACTACCTGCAGCAAAATCAATTGTGTTACTTCCATTCCTGGAGTCAGTAACCTAAGCCGGTTCTAGATCCATGCCAAACACGGGGTCATGCTGATTGATTTCTTGAGTTATTTATCTTTTTATTCGGCGGAACCGTCTACTTTCACTTTCAAAATCTCACCACTGAATCAAGTCGATCACAGAAAATTTAACCTACATGTGTATAGCATGCAAATCATATAATACAATCTTATATACCGTTCCTACAGCATCGATTGTTTATCTCACTTTCATAATAATAACAATCGATGCCGTTGTCCTGAGAATTTACTCTTTGTTGCTAAGCTGTACCAGGACTGGTTTACGGTCACATTATGTATTGGCCGACTGGTTCCTTTAGATTTAACCACGCTAAATCATCAGATATTCATGCGTGGTGTAGTCAAAAGTAGTACTTTAAAGAAATAAGCCAGTTTTGTTATGCCATAAGACACTCTTTGCTTGCAGAAACCCGTCAATTGATGCACTAATCTACTTCAAAGGCATCATTTACATCAGTTTCAAGCATATGCTTTGGGATTAGTTTGTAAGTCGGAGCATGTTTGTCATGTGAGTCAGTTTTAATTCCAGCCGCTGACTTTTTCCGCCACCACCGTGGTGGTCACAGGAGATTGAATTTATCTTTCTTAACAATAATGAAACCTATATTTTAATTAGTGAATATCCAGAGCAGAATGGGCGCAGGTTATGGGAAAATAATTCCCACAACATCCATACGAAAAATGAAAGTTGCAGAGAATAGCGAAATGTGTGGTCATTGGTTATTTTGGAAAACTCAATGGCGGCGGTGAACATTTACGGAATAATCCGAGGGATCCCGATTGTCTAGACTGCTGATTTCCCACAGACCCACATCCACACAAACATGACAATCACAAACTACCTGCGGAAAATTAATTTTGTTACTTCCATTCCTGGAGTCAGTGACCTAAGTCGGTTCTAGATCCATGCCAAACACTGGGTCACGGGGATTGATTTCCATGAGGTATTTCTAATTGTTGGACGGAACCGTCTACTTTCATTTTCAAAATCTCTATCTCACCCACACATCAAGTCGCACACAGAAAATTTAACCTGCATGTGTAGAGCATGCAAATAAAATAATGAAATGCACAGACATACATTTCCTGCAGCATCTATTTTATTTATCTCTCTGTCATAATAATAACAATCAATGCCGTTGTCCTGAGAATTTACTACTTGTTGCTAAGCTGTACCAGGACTGGTTTAAGTCACCATTATCCATTGGCCGACTGGTTCCTAAATTTTGTTTATGTGATGATGAATCGAGCGCAGATCAAGAGCGGACAAATTCAACATTCATCATGTATAACCACGATTGCCATGACAACCAAACCGTACCGTACTCTCAAAGCAATTGCTGTTTTGTTTAAGGCAATTTGCACTATATGTGGTTAATGACAGAAGTATCAGCGACGGAAATTAAAATGATGCTGCTTGATACTGTGTGAGTAAATAACACAGACATTGTCACACGCATTACTATGGATCCCCGCAGGGCACGTAAATAACACAGGCATTGTCACACGCATTACTATGGATCCCCGCAGGGCACGTACATAACACAGACTTGATACTGTGTGAGTAAATAACACAGACATTGTCACACGCATTACTATGGATCCCCGCAGGGCACGTACATAACACAGACTTGATACTGTGTGAGTAAATAACACAGGCATTGTCACACGCATTACTATGGATCCCCGCAGGGCACGTACATAACACAGACTTGATACTGTGTGAGTAAATAACACAGACATTGTCACACGCATTACTATGGATCCCCGCAGGGCACGTACATAACACAGACTTGATACTGTGTGAGTAAATAACACATACATTGTCACACGCATTACTATGGATCCCCGCAGGGCACGTACATAACACAGACTTGATACTGTGTGAGTAAATAACACAGACATTGTCACACGCATTACTATGGATCCCCGCAGGGCACGTACATAACACAGACTTGATACTGTGTGAGTAAATAACACAGGCATTGTCACACGCATTACTATGGATCCCCGCAGGGCACGTAAATAACACAGGCTTGATACTGTGTGAGTAAATAACACAGACATTGTCACACGCATTACTATGGATCCCCGCAGGGCACGTAAATAACACAGACTTGATACTGTGTGAGTAAATAACACAGACATTGTCACACGCATTACTATGGATCCCCGCAGGGCACGTAATAACACAGGCTTGATACTGTGTGAGTAAATAACACAGGCATTGTCACACGCATTACTATGGATCCCCGCAGGGCACGTAAATAACACAGACTTGATACTGTGTGAGTAAATAACACAGGCATTGTCACACGCATTACTATGGATCCCCGCAGGGCACGTAAATAACACAGGCTTGATACTGTGTGAGTAAATAACACAGACATTGTCACACGCATTACTATGGATCCCCGCAGGGCACGTAAATAACAGATTATACTGTGTGAGTAAATAACACAGACATTGTCACACGCATACTAGGATCGACAGGGGTACTTAACACGATTGATACTGTGTGAGTAAATAAACACAGGACATTGTCACACGCATTACTATGGATCCCCGCAGGGCACGTAAATAACACGACTTGATCTGTGTGAGTAAATAACACAGGCATTGTCACACGCATTACTATGGATCCCCGCAGGGCACGTAAATAACACAGGACATTGTCACACGCATTACTATGGATCCCCGCAGGGCACGTAAATAACACAGACTTGATACTGTGTGAGTAAATAACACAGACATTGTCACACGCATTACTATGGATCCCCGCAGGGCACGTAAATAACACAGACTTGATTACTGTGAGTAAAAACACAGACTTGATTACTGTGTGAGTAAATAAACAGACTTATATGGTGAGTAAAAAATAACACAGATTGATACTGGTGAGTAAATAACACGACTTGATTATGTGTGAGTATACACAGACTTGATTACTGTGTGAGTGAAATAACACAGGCTTGTCACGCATTCTATGGAATCCCCGCAGGGGACGTAAAATAAACCGGCTTGATACTGTGTGAGTAAATAAACACAGGCATTGTCACACGCATTACTATGGATCCCCGCAGGGCTCGTAATAACACAGATTGATTTACTGTGTGAGTAAAATAACACAGGCATTGTCACAGCATTACTATGGATCCCGCAGGGCACGTAAATAACTCAGGCTTGATATGTGTGAGTAATAAAAACAGCATTGACACGCATTCTAGGATCCCGCAGGGCACGTAAATAACACGGCTGATACGTGTGAGTAAATAACACAGACATTGTACACATATATTTGGATCGCAGGCACGTAAAAAATCAGGCTTGATACTGTGGGGTAAATAACACAGACATTGTCACACGCATTACTATGGATCCCCGCAGGGCACGTAAATAACACAGGCTTGATACTGTGTGAGTAAATAACACAGGCATTGTCACACGCATTACTATGATCACGTTATAACTCAGACTGGATACCCTGTCGTGAGTAAATAACACAGCATTGTCACACGCATAACTATGGATCCCCGCGGGCAGTAAATAACCAGGCTTGATACTGTGTGAGTAAATAACACAGGACATTGTCACACGCATTACTATGGATCCCCGCAGGGCACGTAAATAACACAGGCATTGTCACACGCATTACTATGGATCCCCGCAGGGCACGTAAATAACACAGACTTGATACTGTGTGAGTAAATAACACAGACATTGTCACACGCATTACTATGGATCCCCGCAGGGCACGTAAATAACACAGGCTTGATACTGTGTGAGTAAATAACACAGACATTGTCACACGCATTACTATGGATCCCCGCAGGGCACGTAAATAACACAGGCTTGATACTGTGTGAGTAAATAACACAGGCATTGTCACACGCATTACTATGGATCCCCGCAGGGCACGTAAATAACACAGACTTGATACTGTGTGAGTAAATAACACAGACTTGATACTGTGTGAGTAAATAACACAGACATTGTCACACGCATTACTA
Source organism: Conchocele bisecta (assembly GCA_029237695.1). Taxonomy (NCBI): domain Eukaryota; kingdom Metazoa; phylum Mollusca; class Bivalvia; order Lucinida; family Thyasiridae; genus Conchocele; species Conchocele bisecta. The sequence continues at coordinate 39,398 of JAQRGA010000335.1, read as the reverse complement.
TGGATCCCCGCAGGGCACGTAAATAACACAGGACTTGATCATGTGTGAGTAATTAACACAGACCATTGTCACACACTTTACTATGGATCCCCGCCAGGGCCACGTAAATAACACAGACTGATACTGGTGAGTAAATAAACACAGACTTTGTCACCACGCTATTACTATGGATCCCGCAGGGCACGTTAAATAAACACAGACTTGATACTGTTGGTGAGTAAATAACAAGGCATTGTCACAGCATTACTATGGTATCACGCAGGGCACGTAAATAAACACAGACTTGATAATGTGTGAGTAAATAACACAGACATTGTCACACGCATTACTATGGATCCCCGCAGGGCACGTAAATAAACACCAGACATTGTCACAGCATTACTATGGATCCCCGCAGGGCACCGTAAATAAACACAGACTTGATACTGTGTGAGGTAAATAACACAGACATTGTCCACACGAATTACTATGGATCCGCAGGGGCACCGTAAATTAACAAGACTTGATACTGTTGTGAGTAAAATAACAAGACTGTTACTGTGTGAGTAAATAACACAGACTTGATACTGTGTGAGTAAATAACACAGACTTGATACTGTGTGAGTAAATAACACAGACTTGATACTGTGTGAGTAAATAACACAGACTTGATACTGTGTGAGTAAATAACACAGGCATTGTCACACGCATTACTATGGATCCCCGCGGGCACGGAAATAAAAACAGGCGTGATACTGTTGAGTAAAATAACACAGGCATTGTCACACGCATACTATGGATCCCGCAGGGCACGTAAATAACTCAGACTGATACTAGTGTGAGTAAATAACACAGGCATTGTCACACGCCATTACAGGGATCCCGCAGGGCACGTAAATAAAACAGGGCTTGTGATTACTGTGTGAGTAAATAACACAGGCATTGTCACACGCATTACTATGGATCCCCGCAGGGCACGTAAATAACACAGGCTTGATACTGTGTGAGTAAATAACACAGACATTGTCACACGCATTACTATGGATCCCCGCAGGGCACGTAAATAACACAGGCTTGATACTGTGTGAGTAAATAACACAGACATTGTCACACGCATTACTATGGATCCCCGCAGGGCACGTAAATAACACAGGCTTGATACTGTGTGAGTAAATAACACAGGCATTGTCACACGCATTACTATGGATCCCCGCAGGGACGTAAACTAACACAGAACTTTGATACTGTGTGATTAAATAACACAGGGCCATTGTCACACGCATTACTATGGATCCCCGCAGGTCACGTATAATATAACACTGGCTTGATTACTGTGTGAGTAAAATAACACAGACATTGTCACACGCATTACTATGGTTCCCGCAGGGGCACGTAAATATAACACAGGCATTGTCACACGCTTAATATGGAATCCCGCAGGGCAAGTAAATAACACTGATTGATACTGTGTGAGTATATTAACACAGACATTGTAACCGCAATTACTATGGATCCCCGCAGGGCACGTAACTAACACAGACTTGATTACAGTGCTGAGTAAATATACACAGGGACATTGTCACACGCAATTACTATGGATCCCCGCAGGGCACGTAAAAATAACACAGGCTTGATCTGTGAGAGTAATTAAACAAACAGGCCATTGTCAGCACGATTACTCGGATCCCCGCAGGGCACGGTTAAATAACACAGACTTGATACTGTGTGAGTTAAATAACACCAGATTAGTACTGTGGTGAGTAAATAACACGACATTGTCACACGCTTTACTTTGGATCCCCGCTGGGCACGTACATAAAACAGGCTTGATTCTGTGTGAGTTAAAAATAACGCACAGACTTGATACTGTGTGAGTAAATAACACAGACATTGTCACACGCATTACTATGGATCCCCGCAGGGCACGTAAATAACACAGACTTGATAATGTTGAGTAAATATCACATGCATTGTCACTCGGCATTACTATGGAATCCCCGCAGGGCACGTACTTTAACAAGGCTTGTTACTGTGTGAGTAAATAACACAGATTGATATGTGTAGTTGAGTATATAACACAGACCATTGTCAACGCATTTACTAGGGATCCCCGTGGGCACGTTAAATAACACTGACTTGTTACTGTGTGAGTAGTAAATAACACAGACTTGATACTGTGTGAGTAAATAACACAGACTTGATACTGTGTGAGTAAATAACACAGACTTGATACTGTGTGAGTAAATAACACAGACTTGATACTGTGTGAGTAAATTAACACAGCTTGATACTGTTTTGTGAGTAAATTAACACAGGCATTGTCACAACGCAGTACTATGGATCCCCGCAGGCACGTAAATTACACACGGCTTCTTGATACTGTGTGAGTAATATCACAGGGCATTGTTTCACACGCATTTACTATTGGATCCCGCGGGCATCGTAGATAACACAGACTTGATACTGTGTGAGTAAATAACACAGGCATTGTCACACGATTACTATGGATCCCCGCAGGGCCCGTAAATAAACAGGCTTGTTACTGTGTGAGGGTAAATAACACAGACATTGTCACACGCATTACTATGGATCCCCGCAGGGCACGTTAAAATAACACAGGCTTTGATACTTGATGTGAGTAAATAACACAGACTTGTCACACGCGTTCTATGGATCCCCGCAGGGCACGTTAAATACACAGGCTTGATATGTGTGAGTAAAAACACAGACATTGTCACACGCATTCTATGGATCCCGCAGGGCACGTAAATAATTAAACAACGTCTTTGGATACACTGAATTGATCTGTGTGAGTAAATAACACAGGCATTGTCACAGCATTTAAATGGATCCCCGCAGGGAACGTTAAATTAACACAGGTCTTGATACTGTGTGAGGGTCGCCGGGCACGTAAATACTACACAGGCATTGTCACACGCTTACTATTGGATCCCCGCAGGGCACGTAAATAAACCAGGCTTGATTACGGTTGTGAGTAAATAACACAGGCATTGTCACACCATTTACTATGGATCCCCCAGACCGTAAATAAAAACACAGGCTTGATACTGTGGGAGTAAATAAACACAGGCTTGTCACACGCATTACTATGGATCCCCGCAGGGCACGTAAATAACACAGGCTTGATACTGTGTGAGTAAATAACACAGGCATTGTCACACGCATTACTATGGATCCCCGCAGGGCACGTAAATAACACAGGCTTGATACTGTGTGAGTAAATAACACAGGCTTGATACTGTGTGAGTAAATAACACAGACATTGTCACACGCATTACTATGGATCCCCGCAGGGCACGTACATAACACAGGCTTTTTTGATACTGTGTGGAGTAAATAACACATGGCATTGTCACACGCATATTTGGATCCCCGCAGGCCGGGCCACGGTGATACATAATCACAGACTTGATACTGTGAGTGAGTAATAACTACACATTTAAACATTGTCACACGCATTACTATGGATCCCCGCAGGGCACGTACATAACACAGACTTGATACTGTGTGAGTAAATAACACAGGCTTGATACTGTGTGAGTAAATAACACAGGCATTGTCACACGCATTACTATGGATCCCCGCAGGGCACGTAAATAACACAGGTTGATACTGATTGTGATAAATAACAGCATGTCACCGCATTACTATGGATCCCCGCAGGGCACGTACATAACACAGACTTGATACTGTGTGAGTAAATAACACAGACATTGTCACACGCATTACTATGGATCCCCGCAGGGCACGTACATAACACAGACTTGATACTGTGTGAGTAAATAACACAGGATTGTCACACGCCAATACTATGGATCCCCGCAGGGCACGTAAATAAAACAAAACTTGAATTACTGTGTGAGTTAAATAACACCAGGCATTGTTCACAAGTAATTACTATGGATCCCCGCCAGGGCACGTAAATAACACAGACTTTTGATACTGTGTGAGTAAATAAAACACAGGCATTGTCACAGCATTACTATGGATCCCCGCAGGGCACGTACATAACACAGACTTGATACATGGTGTGAGTAAATAACACAGACATTGTCACACGGCATTACTATGGACCCCGGCTGGGGCACGTTACAGGGCACGTAATAACACAGCTATACTGTGTGAGTAAATAACACAGGCTTGATACTGTGTGAGTAAATAACACAGGCATTGTCACACGCATTACTATGGATCCCCGCAGGGCACGTACATAACACAGGCTTGATACTGTGTGAGTAAATAACACAGGCTTGATACTGTGTGAGTAAATAACACAGACATTGTCACACGCATTACTATGGATCCCCGCAGGGCACGTACATAACACAGGCTTGATACTGTGTGAGTAAATAACACAGGCATTGTCACACGCATTACTATGGATCCCCGCAGGGCACGTACATAACACAGACTTGATACTGTGTGAGTAAATAACACAGGACACTAGATTCAGGGCTGTACGTCATTACTATGGCCTTTGTCACACGCATACTATGGAATCCCCGCAGGGCACGTACTAAACAACAAGACTAAGAAAATAACACAGCTTGATAACCTGTGAGTAAATAACACAGCATTGTCACACGCATTACTATGGACCCCGCAGGGAACGTACATAACACAGACTTGATACTGTGTGAGTAAATAACACGACATTGTCACACGCATTAACTATGGATTCAGCAGGGCACGTTACATAACAGGGCAGGCTTGATTGATACTGTGGGAGTAAATAACACGGCTTGAGGTATAAATCACAGGACCTGTCACCCAGCATACTTAATTTGATCCCCGCAGGGCACCGTACATACTTTTGGCCCCGGATTCTTGTTTGTGAGTAAATAACACAGGCCATTGTCACACGCATTTACTATGGATCCCCGCAGGGCACGTAAATACACAGGGCTGATACTGTGAGGTAAATAACACAGGCATTGTCACAACTGCATTAATATGGATCCCGGGCCCACCACCGTAAATAAAACACAGCTTGATACTGTGAGTAAATAATCACAGGCATTGTCACACGCATTACTATGGATCCCGCAGGGCACGTATAACACGGCTTGATTTACTGGTGTGGTATAAACAGACATTGACCACGCATTACTGTGGATCCCCGCAGGGCACGTAAATAACACAGGCTTGATTACGTGTGAGTAAATAACACAGGCATTGTCACACGCTTACTATGGATCCCCAGCAGGGCACGTAAATAACACAGGCTTGATACTGTGTGAGTAAATAATTCACAGACATGTCCCCACAGGGCATTACAGGATTCTGTGTGAGTAAATAACACAGGCTTTGTCCCACGCTCCTTTACTATGGATCCCCCGCAGGGCACGGTAAAATAAACAGACTTGATACTGTGTGAGTAAAATAACACAGCATTGTCACACGCATTACTAGGATCCCCGGCATCACGTAAATAACACAGCTTGATACTGTGTGGAGTAAAAATAACACTACATTGTCACACGCATTACTATGGATCCCCGCCAGGGCACGTATTAACACAGCTTGATCTGTTGTGAGTAAATAACCCCACAGCATTGTCACACGCATTACTATGGATCCCCGCAGGCACGTACATAACACAGACTTGATACTGTGGGAGTAAATAACACCAGGCATTGTCAACACGAATTTAACTATGGATTCCCCGCAGGGCACGTACATAACACAGCTTGATCTGTGTGAGTAAATAACAAGGCATGTACACGCATTATTGGATTCCCCGCAGGGCAGTACATAACCCAAAGGTTGATGTGTGAGTAAATAACAGACAGGCATTGCACACGCATTACTATGGATCCCCGAGGGCTCGTAAAATAACACTTTAGGCTTGATACTGTGTGAGTAAATAACACAGACATTGTCACACGCATTACTATGGATCCCCGCAGGGCACGTAAATAACACAGACTTGATACTGTGTGAGTAAATAACACAGGCATTGCCACACGCATTACTATGGATCCCCGCAGGGCACGTATATTTCTTTTGTATTATCACATCTTTGACACATTTCCGGGTGTTGTTTCTGTATTAACACAGCTCGTGTGCAAGGTATGTGCATGAGGATGTGATAAATAAGTTAGATCACATTTGTCCGCATGTACGAGCACGGGAAAGAATTGTTAATTCGTGGGAACGAATTGTTATATCGTCCAAACGAATTGATAATTTGAGGTAACGAATTGTTGAATTGAGGGAACGAATTGTCATTTCGTGGGAACGAATTGTTAATTCGAGGGAACAAATTGTTATATCGTGGGAACAAATTGTTAATTTGAGAGAACGAATTGTTAAATTGAGGGAACGAATTGTTATTTCAAAAGAATTAATAAAAAAGAATCCATGTCCCCGTCGGTTTTATCTGGGAAAATCAGCCATATTTTCGACAAATGTCGTCAAATATTGGAAGAATTGTCAGAGTATATACGTTGACAACCGTCTAGTTAGTTTTCAATATTTTCTTATTCATCTTGTTGCGCCTGCTTTAGCAGAAGGTCGCTTTTTCCGTCGTCGCTTTTTCCGTCGTCGTCGTCATCGTTGTTGTCCACATCGTCGCGTCGTCTGTGTTAACACTGTCAAGAGGTTTGTACAAGTTTCTTCATCATGCTTTAACTTTAATATTTCTTTACGTATTGCTTCAATATTTGGATTCTTGATACATGTGAGCATCACGTTTGGAGTAAAAAGGATAATAATGCCAATAAGCACGACCGATAATGGTAAATAAATGCTTATTCTGCCGAAGAAAAAGTCATATCTAAAGAACGGACAAAAAAATATGTAAAAATTGAAAATAAAAAATAAACATCAGATGACAAAAATAATAAGATAGCGGTCTAAGGGTTAATACACATATCTCGTGAGCGATTAGCAATATGTGGGTTGACTTATTCATTTTTGTCCCGCCTGCTTTGGCAGAAGCGGGACATAGGCATAGCTTTTCTGTCGGCGTCGGCGTCGGCGTCGGCGTCAACATTTCACGTTAAGTTTTTGCGTTTAGCTCAGTTTCCAGAAAACTATAACTCCTACGACCTCCATACTTGGTATACATCAACACTGTGGTGTAACCATCTCACACAGAGGGAACACATGTGACCTTCACCTACTTTTCATGGTTCATTGACATACTTTTCACATGCATTCAACATTAAGTTTTTGCGTTTAACTCTGTTTCTAAAACTAAAACGCTCAGGTTAATTCATTGTAACTTCTGTTTCCCTCAATGGAATGCTTTAATATTCCATACATGAATTTGTAACAACATCCCGCATCATTCTACAGAAATCCCATGGTGCCCGCTAACCCAAAAGGTCAAGGTCACTGACTTAGAAATGTCTGTGTCTGGAAAAGTTAACGCTCGGTTTAATGTATTACAACTTCTGTTTCCCTTGATGGAATGCTTCGGTATACATCAACACTGTGGTGTAACAATCTCACACACAGGGAGCCCATGTGACCTTGACCTAGTTTTCATGGTTTATTGACCTACTTTTCACATGCATTCAACGTGAAGTTTTTGCGTTTAGCTCTGTTTCTAAAACTTAACGCTCAGGTTAATTCATTGTAGCTTCTGTTTCCCTCAATGGAATGCTTTAATATTCCAAAAATGCATTTGTAACAACATCCCGCATCATTCTACAGAAAGCCCATGGTACCCGCAAACCCCAAAGGTCAAGGTCGCTGACTTAGAAATTTCCGTGTTTGGAAAAGTTAACGCTCAGTGTATGCTTTAATATTCCATACATGCATTTGTAACCACATCCCGCATCATTCTACAGAAAGCCCATGGTGCCCGCAAACCCCAAAGGTCAAGTTCGCTGACTTAGAAATTCCGTGTTTGGAAAAGTTAACGCTCTGTTTATGTTTTGATATTCCATACATGCATTTGTAACAACATCCCGCATCATTCTACAGAAAGCTCATGTTGCCCGCTAACCCCAAAGGTCAAGGTCACTGACTTAGAAATTTCCGTGTTTGGAAAAGTTAACGCTCAGTTTATGCTTTAATATTCCATACATGCATTTGTAACAACATCCCGCATCATTCTACAGAATGTCCATGGTGCCCGCTCAACCCAAAGGTCAAGGTCAATGACTTAGAAATTTCCATGTCTGGAAAAGTTAACGCTCAGTTTATGCTTTAATATTCCAAACATGCATTTGTAACAACATCCCGCATCATTCTACAGAAAGCCCATGGTGCCCGCAAACCCCAAAGGTCAAGGTCGCTGACTTAGATATTTCCGTGTTTGGAAAAGAACGCTCAGTTTTAGCGCTCATTTTATGCTTTAATATGCCATACATGCATTTGTAACAACATCCCGCATCATTCTACAGAAAGCCCATGGTGCCCGCTAACCCCCAAGGTCAAGGTCACTGACTTTGAAATTAACGCTCAGTTTATGCTTTAATATGCCATACATGCATTTGTAACAACATCCCGCATTATTCTACAGAAAGCCCATGGTGCCCGCTAACCCCCAAGGTCAAGGTCACTGACTTAGAAATTAACGCTCAGTTTATGCTTTAATATTCCATACATGCATTTGTAACAACATCCCGCATCATTCTACAGAAAGCCCATAATTATACAGAAAGCCCATGGTGCCCGCTAACCACAAAGGTCAAGCTCACTGACTTAGAAAGTTCCGTGTTTGGAAAAATTAACGCTCAGTTTATGCTTTAATATTCCATACATGCATTTGTAACAACATCCCGCATCATTCTACAGAAAGCCCATGGTGCCCGCAAACCCCAAAGGTCAAAGTCGCAGACTTAGAAATTTCCATGTTTGGAAAAGTTAACGCTCAGTTTATGCTTTAATATTCCATACATGCATGTGTAACAACATCCCACATAATTCTACAGAAAGCACATGATGCCCGCTAACGCCAAATGTCAAGGTCACTGACATAGAGCAATTTTCGTGTTTGGAAATGTTAACACTCAGTTTATGCTTTAATATTCCATACATGCATTTGTAACAACATCCCGCATCATTCTACAGAAAGCCCACGGTGCCCGCAAACCCCAAATGTCAAGGTCGCTGACTTACAAATGTCCGTGTTTGGAAAAGTTAACGCTTTTTTATGCTTTAATATTCCATACATGCATTTGTAACAACATCCCGCATCATTCTACAGAAAGCCCATGATGCCCGCTAACGCCAAAGGTCAAAGTCACTGACTTAGATAAATGTTCGTGTTTGGAAAAGTTAACACTCAGTTTATGCTTTAATATTCCATACATACATTTGTAACAACATCCCGCATCATAAGACAGAATGCCCATGGTGCCCGCTAACCCCAAAGGTCAAGGTCACGGACCTAGAAATGTCCATGTTTGGAAAAGTTAACGCTCAGTTTATGCTTTATTAAAATATTCCATACATGCATTTGTAACAACATCCCGGCATCATTCCTACAGAAACGCCCATGGTGCCCGCTAACCCCAAAGGTCAAGGTCACTGAATTAGAAATTCCGTGTTTGGAAAAGTTAACGCTCTGTTTATGTTTTGATATTCCATACATGCATTTGTAACAACATCCCGCATCATTCTACAGAAAGCTCATGTTGCCCGCTAACCCCAAAGGTCAAGGTCACTGACTTAGAAATTTCCGTGTTTGGAAAAGTTAACGCTCAGTTTATGCTTTAATATTCCATACATGCATTTGTAACAACATCCCGCATCATTCTACAGAATGTCCATGGTGCCCGCTCAACCCAAAGGTCAAGGTCACTGACTTAGAAATTTCCATGTTTGGAAAAGTTAACGCTCAGTTTATGCTTTAATATTCCAAACATGCATTTGTAACAACATCCCGCATCATTCTACAGAAAGCCCTATGGTGCCCGCAAACCCCAAAGGTCAAGGTCGCTGACTTAGATATTTCCGTGTTTGGAAAAGAACGCTCAGTTTTAGCGCTCATTTTATGCTTTAATATGCCATACATGCATTTGTAACAACATCCCGCATCATTCTACAGAAAGCCCATGGTGCCCGCTAACCCCCAAGGTCAAGGTCACTGACTTTGAAATTAACGCTCAGTTTATGCTTTAATATGCCATACATGCATTTGTAACAACATCCCGCATTATTCTACAGAAAGCCCATGGTGCCCGCTAACCCCCAAGGTCAAGGTCACTGACTTAGAAATTAACGCTCAGTTTATGCTTTAATATTCCATACATGCATTTGTAACAACATCCCGCATCATTCTACAGAAAGCCCATAAGTATACAGAAAGCCCATGGTGCCCGCTAACCACAAAGGTCAAGCTCACTGACTTAGAAAGTTCCGTGTTTGGAAAAATTAACGCTCAGTTTATGCTTTAATATTCCATACATGCATTTGTAACAACATCCCGCATCATTCTACAGAAAGCCCATGGTGCCCGCAAACCCCAAAGGTCAAAGTCGCAGACTTAGAAATTTCCATGTTTGGAAAAGTTTAACGCTCAGTTTTTTTGCTTTAATATTCCATATGCATGTGTAACAAACATCCACATAATTCTACAGAAAGCACATGATGCCCGCTAACGCCAAATGTCAAGGTCACTGACATAGAGCAATTTTCTGTTTGGAAAATGTTTACACTCAGTTTATGCTTTAATATTCCATACATGCATTTGTAACAACATCCCGCATCATTCTACAGAAAGCCCATGGTGCCCGCTAATCACAGGTCAAGGTCCACTATGACTTAGAAATTCCTTTCGCTCATGATGCTTTAATATTCCATTTGCATGCATTTGTAACAACATCCCGCATCATTCTACAGAATGCCATATGGTGCGCGCTAAGCCCCAAAGGAGTCAAGGTGCCCTAACCCCGGTCGCTGACTTACAAATGTCCGTGTTTGGAAAAGTTAACGCTCAGTTTATGCTTTAATATTCCATACATGCATTTGTAACAACATACCGCATCATTATACAGAAAGCCCATGATGCCCGCTAACGCCAAAGGTCAAAGTCACTGACTTAGATAAATTTTCGTGTTTGGAAAAGTTAACACTCAGTTTATGCTTTAATATTCCATACATGCATTTGTAACAACATCCCGCATCAGAAGACAGAATGCCCATGGTGCCCGCTAACCCCAAAGGTCAAGGTCACTGACTTAGAAATTTCCATGTTTGGAAAAGTTAACGCTCAGTTTATGCTTTAATATTCCATACATGCATTTGTAACAACATCCCGCATCATTCTACAGAAAGCCCATGGTGCCAGCAAACCCCAAAGGTCAAGGTCGCTGACTTAGAAATTTCCGTGTTTGGAAGAGAACGCTCAGTTTTAGCGCTCAGTTTATGCTTTAATATGCCATACATGCATTTGTAACAACATCCCGCATCATTCTACAGAAAGCCCATGGTGCCCGCAAACCCCAAAGGTCAAGGTCACTGACTTAGAAATTAACGCTCAGTTTATGCTTTAATATTCCATACATGCATTTGTAACAACATCCCGCATTATTCTACAAAAAGCCCATGGTGCCCGCTAACCCCAAAGGTCAACATGGTCAAGGTCACTGACTTAGAAATTTCCGTGTTTGGAAAAATTAACGCTCAGTTTATGCTTTAATATTCCATACATGCATGTGTAACAACATCCCGCATCATTCTACAGAAAGCCCATGATGCCCGCTAACCCCAAAGGTCAAGGTCACTGACTTAGAAATGTCCGTGTTTGGAAAAAATAACGCTCAGTTTATGCTTTAATATTCCGTACATGCATGTGTAACAACATCCCGCATCATTCTACAGAAAGCCCATGTTGCTCACTAACCCCAAGGTTATTACAAGCTCCATATATACTATCAAACTGCGCTAGGCGGGACATTTTGCTCCGCGGAGCTCTTGTTATAATCTAGTTACGGAAAAGTACATCAGCTGTCGAAAGATAATGGTTGCTTGGAGACATTCATTTCACTTATAATGCCTGTTTCATAATTCAAAGAGATCGTTCAATACGTGATAAAAACACAAATAGCATAAAAGCCGAACGCATTAAAACGTGGCTGTGGCTGGAGCAATGTGGCTAATGGGCTTGGCAACGAGTGTAGATCCCGATCAGCATGTGCATCCACACAGTCTGATGAAGATGTACACTGTTCACAACTCTCATAAGGCTTAAGCCCTTTTATCCAGTCACAGACACAAATGAGGTTATCAAAATAACCACCAATGCAAAATGTCATTTTCTAATTTTGATTGACTGATTGATTGAATTATGTTTGGTTTATCGATTGATTGATTGATTGATTGATTGATTGATTGATTGATTGATTGATTGATTGATTGATTGATTGATTGATTGATTGATTGATTGATTTATTTATTTATTTGATTTGATTTGTTTGATTTGATTTGATTTATTTGATTTGTACTTGATTTTTGGGATTGATTGATTTGATTGATTGATTGATTTGATTTGATTGATTATTGATTAATTGAATTGATTGATTGGTTTGAGTTGGTTGGTTGGTAATTGATTTATGGAATTGATTGTTTGGTTTATTCGATTGATGATTTGATTGGATTGACTTGGTGATTGATTGATTGAATTGGATTGGATTGATTGAATGGTTGGTTAATTGATTTATTGAATGATGTTTGGTTTATCGATCGATTGATTGATTGAATGGTTGGTTACTTGATTTATTGAATGATGTTTGGTTTATCGACTGATTGATTGATTGATTGATTTGATTGAATTGAATGAATGAACTGAATTGATGATTGAATGAATAAATAATGAATTGATTGAATGAATGAATGAATGAATGAATGAATGAATGAATGAATGAATGAATGAATGAATGAATGAATGAATGAATGAATGAATGGATGAGTCTCTTATGCTGTTTTATCAAACATCCTTGAAATTGGCTATGATCTGACACAAACGGGCGTACGTCATTTGTGATCAGCGTAGACTCAGATCAGATCAAGGACGTGTTTCACCAAACTTCGTATGACTAAAATGTTCGTAAGTGCAATATTATGATAATCTATACATTTCACACTAACAATGTTTTCTTGTAACCAATTATTGGATTTACATTTATTGAACATGGGCTGCATATGCAGCCTATGTTCAATAAATGTAAATCCATCAATTGAAATTTCCAGACAAATCTAAATCTGCAATTACGAACATTTTAGTCGTACAAAGTTTAGTGAAACTGCCGCCTGGATCGTAACGACTGTATTTGTGCTTGTGACTGGAGAAATGGGGAGTATGGGTTTTGTGAACAGTATAGCTCCTGATAGTGTAGTGCAGTCATGCAAGGTATGATCAAATCTATGGTGTTTGTTAGAATCAGAACCGCGCAGGCTGATCAGGATCTTCACTGGTCGTAAATGCCATAAACCCTATTTCTCCAGTCACTACCACATTTATATCCATTTCGTCAAATGGCGGTCAACGTTACGTCTCATTTACTGGCTTTCATAGAGTCGCGTTTTGGGGAGTGGAACAGATTGTAAAGTTGTTTAAAGAGCAAGTATAATACTTCTATTTTCTTTCATTCAGTCTGGTCTGGGACTACACGGGCAGCAAAGCACATACCATAAATTCACAACATTTCCCCAGCCATTGCCACATAAATACTCGTAAAGTATATTGTTTTCTATTTTTTCCGAGACACAAGATATTTAGAGCTGGAGAATAATTATATAGATTGTGCTTTCTGTAAACCGTTTTCTATTTTGTTCGAGACACAAGTTAGTGCTTAAGAATCATTTCATTGTTTTCCATATAATATTTCCTTTTTTTTCTTGATATACGAGTTATTTGGCATAGATTGAGTCTTGATAATTGTTTGCTTGTTTTCATTATTTATTTTATATTTAAGGGTAAGAATTGGCTCGCAGCCTTCCCATAATCGGGCATATGGTCAGACCTGTGTATCTGCCTGTAATGTTCGTTTTCTTTGCAAGTCGTTTCCTTCGATTGTAAATGACTTAGTTGTATTTTTTTGTATCAGCAGGGGTCAACATATTTGCTTTTTTCTTTTTCATTATAGACAATGCACGTCTCACAACAACAGTCTTTAGGTTTGTGAAAATAATAGTCATACTCATGTTAAATGTTGACTATGTAATTAATGATGCATGATTCAGCCTATGTTCTGCACACTTTAATTAGTACAAGTCATACATCAGTTGATAGGTCTTAGCTCCATAATCCTCTCTTAGCGAATCCCTTAATGTCACAGGGGTGAGAAACATGTTTACCGGCCCGGGGGCTCGAACCCGGGACCTCTGGTTTACCGTACCATCGCTCTAACCGACTGAGCTAGCCGGGCACGAATACACATTTTCTCCCCATAGTGAGTTACGTACCGTGACATACTCCCCCGCCAAATTGGAATTCGTCCCCGAATTCTATATTTAATTCGTCTCTGAAATCCATATTTTTGGTACATTTTGGGCAGTATTTATGAGTCACGGTCCCCCAGTGGGCGCCAAATGTGACAGGGTGAGAAACATGTGCACCGGCCCGGGGCTCGAACCCGGGACCTCTGGTTTACCGTACCATCGCTCTAACTGACTGAGTTAGCCGGGCACGAATACACATTTTCTCCCCATAGTGAGTTACGTACCGTGACATTAATATTGTAATGAGTTTCCATCACAGGGAATGAGTCTATGTGTGCTTTTATATGAGTGAATACATTAGCAGGTGTCTTATTGTATGGACTATGCCTTCCAGTATATATGTTCCTGTGAATGAGTCATGTGCTTCTACAAATATGTGTGTAGAGACGAAAATATACATTTACCAAATAAGCACATGTGCATTATGTGCATATTGCAATAGCATGTTTATTTCCGGTTACATGAGTCTGCTATTTGATCAGGAACTACACTGGTCACACAGCCCATTAGTCCCATTCTCCCAGTCACTGCCACTACTGGTGTTGATGTTGTTTTTAGTTGGGGCTTATGGGTTTTGCGACCAGTGTAGATCCAGATCAGCCTGTGCATCCGCACAGTCTGATCAGGATCTGCACTGTTCGCCATTCCAGCATTTATGGTAACACTGGTTTCTTGAAGAAAATGATGGAAAACACTTGACCTGGTCCTCAATGGTGATATTCTCATCCGCACAGGTCGCTGTAATCGGAAACTCAAACAATGACAACACCACTCCAGAAATCACGATCAAGGATCTACCATTGACCAATCACACGGCCATATGTACACCATGGCACATGTCATATACACGGGTGTAGCTCTAAATCTCATTTTATCCGGCCTGAATGCTGTCTGTATCTTTTTGATTTGTTTTGCAGTGTAAACTGTGGTTTCGTCACACAGCGGAGACACTGCCCAGACTACAGGGATGAGCTGGTATCTGGCTAGGCTGGCAGTGCAGCCCGAGTTGCGTGATGTCACAGCTAATTAAAGTTTGTAATTACGACAGGAAACAATTGATGCTCAGGTTTAAGATACCATCGAAGGCCAGATTATGCAAAAGTACATCGAACATCAACAGCGTCGGCGAGTGCGGGGAATCGAACAACACCGGCACCGTCTCTAACGATACCGATCGAGCAGCCGGTTGATGACATAATTTGTATATGCATGTACCCGTTTGTCTAATATTCACGTGACCATATAAGGAATAAAATAGTTCAGTAGAACCTCTCTAAACCGGACACGCACGCAGTCTTTGTATACTTGTATGTGTGACAGTGTCATACACCTCTTATGATACTGCCTGTTCAAGTTCGCCAAGCACAGTCGCATGCATTGGCATAGTCATATGTCTGATTTACAGCGGAATATCTCTAAACCTAACACCCTGGGGACCTCCCAGGGTGTCCGGTATAGAGAGGTTCCATTGTATATAAACTTATTTATACTTATATAATATCTCAATTACGTTATATAAATGTTTTTTCTTGTATGAACAGCACGAATCTGCTATTGCTAATATGTGCATGTCCACCAAACATGCCAAAATCAACAATTCAAATAAACACGTAATTGCATGATGGCCAGTTTGAATATCTCAAATAAAGTCTGAGCTCTCCTTGAATTCTTTGATGGCCATGTTATCACTATATGATTGCCCGTTTATATATATCAAAAAGTAAATGTAGTATCTCAATGGGCTGCGACAGCTCGCGACTAGTTGGAAACACAAAATTGCGAGAACATTTTTACTTGGAATCACACTGAATTGGTACTTACGACACGCTCGCGCATGTTGCACGAATGTAGCACGAATGTCGCACGAACTCCCAGTGGAATTCGCCGGGAGTTCGCATATATGTCGCGCGAATGTCGCGATTTATTTGCACTTGCGACTGTCGCGCGAGTGTTGCGTGATATTCACTCGAATGTCGTGCGGCAGTCGCGCGACAGTTATGCGTGACAACTGAGAAATAGGCAGTTCGCGCCTGTCTCGCGCCCGGAATGTCCGATTCTCATTTTTATCTCCAATCAATCACAATTTAGTTTCATAGGTCGCCAACCCCTCACAAAGATGTCTCACATTCCTCGCACTTTCTGACTCACGGAACCTAAATTGAGAAGGGTTCGAGACACCCGCGACGACTCTGTGACTATTTTGAGAGAACATTTGTCGCGCGAATTTGTTTGAATATGTTCAAACTTCCAGCGACACGAGAGCGAGGTCCTGCGTCTCACGCGAGAAGATTGAGAACCCCTGCGAACGTTTCGAGACATTTTGGAAACTCCCTCGCGAATATTCGAATGTCGATAATTCGTTTCCGTCAATTTAAAAACAATTCGATCCGTCGAATTAACAGTTGTTATTTCGTTGGAACGAATTGTTATTTTGTGAGAACGAATTAATAAAAAAAAAGAATTATACGTCCCCTGCGGGGCTCCGTAATTGTCACTATTTTGTATCTAGTTTAGATCGAGAGATTATTTCCATAGTATATAAACTTCCATTAAAACGCACTATGACACATACAAGTAGTATGACTATCAGCTGGTACCCCATTTTCCATATGTTGTTCTTTCTGACAAAGTATATCAATGCTATATGTATAGGTTATATGATTTGTATGTGGATATATGCACGAGCTCCGCAGAGTGCGATATTGCGCGGCTTTAGGGCAATATCGTTGCGCGGCCGGGAACGAGTGGCATAAATCCACATACTAATCAAATTACCTTTGTATTACTATTATCACTCACAATGTATATGCTCCTAAAAAAGTATACAAAACAGAAACAAAATAAAAACATTAGTGGTGGTTTGAGCAGGAACCTACTTTACGAGTTCGGATGACAATATGACGGTCTCAGGAGAACGTGAATATGAACTCTCAGTAGACGTCAATATGAACTCTCAGGAGACGTCAATATGAACTCTCAGAAGAGTCATATGAACTCTCAGGAGACGTCAATATGAACACTCTGGAGGACGTCAATATGAACTCTCAGGAGACGTCATATGAACTCTCAGGTAGACGTCATATGAACTCTCAGGTAACGTTCATAATAACTCACAGAGACGTCAATATGACTCTCATAGAACGTCAATCTGACTCACAGAGACGTCAATCTGAACTCTCAGGTGACGGTAATATGAACTCTCAGGAGACGTCAATATCAACTCTCGGGGACGTCATATGGATAAGGGGACTCAATATGGGAACTCTCAAGACTCAATAGAACTCAGGAGACGTCAATATAACTCAGAAGAACTCATATGAAACTCACAGAACTCAATATGGACTCTCAAGAAGACTTAATAGAACTCTCAGGACGTTCAAAATATCACCTCTAGGGGATATTGACGGCTTGCGTTCCATTGTGTTCAATGTGAAACAAAATGTACGTATATAATACTGGAATATGTTCGTGACAGAGAAAGTACATGCAAATGTGTCACCATCACCATCTAATGTACAATGTACACTGTCTGATATATGGTTAACTATATGTAGCTGCTCTGGAGATATATGGATATCAGTTTTACGACAGTGCATATTAATGTTTATGATGATAATTTTGTAAACAGATGATAGGTCACATTTTACAATATGTATGCGTATTTTAATATTATAGTAGCGCTTGTTTACAAAAACACAATACTATATATATAGTTATAGGTCTGTATATTCTTTTAAAAATTAAATGTTTCGGGAAATGCATGTAAACTGTTGGAATAGTCATACTTATCCAATTATATTGATGTTTGTATTCATTTTAACATGCAGGAAATTTGCAGTTCAAATATTGTGTTTACATTGTCGAAATATGTTTCTGTAGAAATATGTATTTTATTATTAATGATCAAACAAATATCATTCTGGATAAAGTGTTGAAGATGTATGTATATTACTGCAGGGATATTGACAATGCCACATATAATCTCTAAGTTTGTATACAAGTCTGCTAATATGTCTCGTTCTTAGTTCCGTGTTTGGCATTTCGCAGTTAGCCATTGTAATAACCCGCTTTGACGGTAATATGTTGATTAATTATTGATAGTGACCACACCTGAATGTTTCTGCATGAAATATGGTTCCGCCTGGATTGCCTTTGAACAGACAAATATCATTGGTGGAAACCCACCAAATTATTAATCCTAACATGTTTGCAATTTCCATACTAACATTGTGAAAACTATACTGGCAGTTAATGAAAAGTCATTGTAGTGTCAACACCTGGAGTTGCCAGTGTTTATGCGGAATTTCCGTCACTAGAATTGTATAGACTTGTGCTTTATTGTTATTCATAGTTTAGAACATATTAAAAGTTTAAAACGTGCAGCATGACTTCAACCGTGTAATAATTATAGCCACGTTCATAATATTAAGATCAGCCTGTGCGTCCGCCTGTTCAGTGTATCAGGATCTACACGCAGTTCCCTCAATGAAACACCGGTCATGATTATAACAAGCTACTTAGATCGATATCAGATACACGAGCTCGCGATTTGATCAGGAGCTACACTGGTCACAAATCCCATCAGGCCCATTTACCCGGTCACAACCACATATATTGGAGCACTTTATATCTACGCAAGCCCTCAATGGGCGGTATCCTGCTTCAATGGGCGGTATCCTGCTTCACTCGGCGGTATCCTGCTTCACCCGGATGAGATGTGTGCGTTATTGCAATGGAAAACCGAGGCTATATCGAGTTGTGTGTGAAATCAGTCAACGAGTTTAATAACTTGTAGATCTAGATTGCATCAACACGAATGTATATTATATGTACATCATAAGCGTAGCATCATGCATTGTCATAACCAATCCTCAAGTGTGTGGCTGACCTAATGGAGTTTTCGGATTTGAGACCACCAGTGTAGATCCAGATCAGCCTGTGCAGTCTGATCAAGATCTGCACTGTTCTCCATTGCATCAATGAAGCAACCGTCATGCTTCTAACAAGCAATATAGATCGTTATCAGGCTACAGGAGTGTGCTACGTGATCTAGAGGTAAACGAGTCGCAAATCATATAATCCCCATTTCTGTAGGCCCAGCCACAAATATAGCTGTGACTTGAGAAAAGCGGTTTTCGGTTTTGAGACCAGTGTAGATCCAGATCAGCCTGTGCATCCTCACAGTCTGATCAGGATCTGCACTGTAACAGTTATCCCTTGCATCAGACTGGACATAAAGCCCCATTTCTCCAGTCACAGCTATGTTTTGTGGCTGGACCTACAGACTGTGGATGTTCTAGCGCACTGTAGCAACTGTAATAACCAATACTCTATTACAAGCGGGAACACTGCTGAATTTATTTAATGACCATTGTATATCCTGATCAGAGTGCGCCGGTGTGCAGTGCAGACTGTTCCGGAATTACAATGGTCGTAAATGTCATAAGCCCCGTTCAGGTAGTCACAACCGCCGTTGGAAAACGGCGAATAATGTCCCGCGTGACGACACTGCTCACATTCGTCATTTATATAGAGGATCAAAGCAAATCTGCAGGCACATGGCATTCAGTGTCAAATGTGTCCACCAGACACATGTACAAGTCATTGTCAACATTGTACATCAGATATCAGATGTCATGTATATGATGTATGATTAGATTAGAGTTTCGCTATGCACACTGTATTGTAAATGTTTCTGTATATGTTGTATATGCTCATGGGCCAGTTGGCTTAATGCAAATAAACGTTCATCTATGATAAATGCATCGCGCGAACATCACATATCTATATCTATACGTATTTGGCGCATTAGTAAACCATCGACTGCGCTAATCCTGCCAATATTTGAATCCATTTTTATTTCAAAATACTTGAATATTTTGCCTGAAATCAAACAGCTTGATTGGTCGAGCCTGAGCTGTGCTATTGGAAGAATGGGACTGGGCCCCCTTTTCCCAGTGACGCCTTCAACTATGCAACATCCTATGTACCGTATTGTATTTGCCGACAGGAACTGCACGGTACATGGGGCTCCGGAAGCATAATAAGATTGGTCCGGCGAATCTCGTGGGTGTCCCCATTCCCCACCCTCCAAAGTGTAGTTGTTACCAGTCAGTGGAACCGTCTCTCCCAGACGGTTCAACTGAGTGGTAACAACATACACTTTTGATGAGAAATGAGAAAAATTGCAGAAAAAAATATTTACATTCCGTTTTTTTTTTTAATAATATATATATAATCTTGCATCTATGATAAATGCATTGAGCGAATATCACATATCTATATCTATACGTATTTGGCGCATCAGTACACCATCGACTGCGCTAATCCTGCCAATAGTTGTAAATGCGTTTATGTAAAATACTTTAATATTGTGTTTGAAAGTAAGCAGGTTGATTGCGCTACAGTGTAGGTATAGCCAATACAACGGCTTAATTACTAGTTGATATTGCCAATAGATGTTCCGAAATGTGGAAATGTCGAAATCTTGGCAACATTAACGCAGGCGGTTGTGTAACCTGCCGATCTTTGATAATGTAAGTGTCGTGTCCCATGAATGACAATGCGCATGCGCCGGTTGGGATGGGCAACAAATTAGGTCACAAGACACTACAAGTGCGAGTCCTTAATGGACCATTGACAAGAAGTTCAAGCGTTCATGCCCACTCATATACTTATATGAGACACGCCATGTGAGTTTGTACCTTCGGACATCTGCGTAATTTCATTAAATACGTTTACAAAATTTTTCAATATTCTTCATAAACATGCGGAATATAATGTTTGACGCCATTTACGGAAGATATTGTAAATTTTGTAAACGTATTTCATGAAAATCCGAAGGTACAACAAATATAATGTGAATGTTGGGTCAAAACATCTGTCTATTTCGAAATGCAATATGTTTATTATGCATCAACTCCAGTTATGAGTGTGATTAGCTGAAATATCCAAAATATTCCGAAATTCCTGATAAATATAAGTAATTTGAATCGGACTCGGAGAATACGTTAATGATTGCTGGCCACTGCAGATAGTTCAATGGCCACGATGCATTGGTAAACGTATGTGCAACCAGTGTACCCAGAGTGTCTACACCATTCGTCGTGTAGTCTATGAATGCACTATTAATGCATGTATGCATACAATGAAAGTTGCTCCCCAAAAGTATACTTAGCCAATTTGGTGGAGTCGGCTACTGATGCTTTGCTTACCAGACTATTCTACCTGAAAGCGAGAACACTCGGGTTACGGCTTTGCTGGTAGCTCCGTCTACTTAGCAGATTAAATGTGTTTTTAGAAGCATGATCGGAGTTTCATTTATGGACTGGCGAATAGTGTAGATCCTGCTCAGACAGTGCAGATGAATAGGCTGTTCTGGATCTACACTGTTCGCAAAACCCACAAGCCCCAATCACAGCATAAACATGTGCGAGGGCGGATGATGAAATGTCTGCGACAAGGATATACCATATAAATATATAAGGGGAAGTCACATACTCACAGAAGTCTTTGATAGAAAAATGCTATACTTGACATTTTGATAAGTCAAGATTTTAATCTCATTCACATATATCAATATTTGTAAAAAGCGTTCGTATCCAATATATTACCATGGAGACGGTTACATTCACTGTGTCAACATTGTAAGAGTCGTCGTTTCGGAATATCATCAAGTGTTTGCAGTCACAAATTCGCCACAAATGGACCTCGACCTAAGAAAACCGGGCTTATTCCCAATATAGTCGATGAAGACCCAGACCAACTTGACCAACTTGACATCATTACTTTTAGATAGAGACAAACACTGTTTAGTTTCGTTTTGGCTTTTCAACCGAGCAGTGGCTATTGGAGATGCATTCACATTTGTGAGTTGTTCACCCACCCATAATGGGCGAGATCAGTGAAAAATTGTTGCAAATGGCATGAGTTCATGTACATATTATATTGCAATTTGTTGACGATACCAACAGCTTTTCTGGACAATACTAAAAGTATAAATGCAACAATATACGATTAGTTATTATTAGCCTATCTATTTATAGATCGGCTATATATTGGTTATCTTCGATTTGTGAACACGTTTGTAACCCCTTTTTTCTCCTATATTCGGTAATCTACAATCACTTACAACAACATCAAACGGATAATTTATCATTTTTGGACATTATCCTCTGTTCAAAACTTTAAATATAGCTAAAAAACCAATTTGGCTATAAATAAACGGTTTTAACTACAAGAGTGGTAATTTGGCTATAAATAACGTTTTAACACGTGTTCGGTAAACAAAAGTTAGGAGTCTTGCCTTCTATTCTTGACAAAGCGTGGATATTTTTGTATTCGTGATTTGATTGGACAGGGACCATTGTGCCACCCAGTGACAAATCAAACGAACAGTTGCCGCGTATCACGTGATCTTGATATGCGCGCCAGCTTCATTTGCGAGAAGATAGGAAAAACCAGCTAACAGGTTAATTATGTTTTGCAAGTACATTTGAGTACTAAGTACGCCAGAATATACGCTACAAACTGTTAATACCAATTACGAGTGCATATATTTATACTGTACGAGAGAAAAGTGGAGCATTACGGTACTTCTTAGTGTCAGATGTTTTGGAAAAGTTTTGATTAAACTAAGAAATATGAAGGCAAAAGAAATGGCCGTCATTAAGTAGTGGGGAGGTGCCACTGACAATGCTCGCGCATTGAAATTGCTCGCTTAATATTTACTTTTCGCACAGGTGCTTGGTGTGCATCAATCAAAATATTCAGATTTTTGTTTCTGACTGTACAAATAATAGTATGTCGCCATTTATGTACATTGTCGTTGCAAGATCCATGTAACGTGACGATGTGATGTCACGTGACGTCACTGCAGATTGAAGCATTTTGCTGAGTTTAATAGAGAGAAAGCAGCATCACCATTTACTAAAAAACTGCTGAAGGGATGATAAATGATATGTAGCACCAGTTAATAGAAGTGTATTAAATTTATTGTAATTTTCGTTCCTTTGTTGTATTTATGGTTAAAAAGTTTATAAAGATCGCTCATTGTTTTACTTATGCGCAGTAATGTAAAATCCCGACCCCTCCCCACCCCCACACACACACTCACAGCTGGGAATAGTGGGATTTTATATTTGCTGCCGTTAAGCTCGGCCCGGGGAATCATGAAAGGTGTAACGCCTCGGGTACCCATGGGGGAATTCACATTGATGTAGCATTAAAATTTGAACATTACAAAACAATAGCTATGCGTAGCATTGGTGAACTATTGCTCAATCTTGGACATATTTTAGTGGTATACCTAATAATAAACCGCTCGCTCGAATTCTGGTGTCAATGTACATGATCATTTATAAGATTACTATTATAAAGTAGGGTTTCTCGGTGTTTGAAGAACAATGGGCAATTGAAAAAAAAACGCAGATCAGGATCGTCGTAATTTCTACTGCAGAATATTTGTGGTAATTCAGCACCGATGCTGCGATCCCACCCCCCACTCCATACAGAGCGAGTAATGGTTGCTACCACGAGTTTACCGGCTCATAAGTCACAATAGGTGGAATAAGTGAGTCACTGAGGTTAGGTAATGACAATAATTTTTATAGTTCTCATCCCACCGCTAAATAAATTGATGATTATATGTTGTAATGTTATACTGTTATGTTTCAGCTCACCTGAGTCAGCAAAATCTCATGTGAGCCCTTTTCATTACGCTTTTGTCCGTCCTCGTCCGGCAACTGTTCAATCATCTTTACGAACCGCTTGGTCAATGGATGCCAAACTTTACCGCATGGTCCTTAGGGAAGCCTTTTTAAAGTTGTTGAAAGAAAAGTTGACCTGAATCAAAATAGCCGCCGTGGAAAGATTAAATCCTTCGAACGACGAATCAAAGATCATCCATATTTTTCATTCTACCCCTACCGTGCGGCTTTGTGCCCAATGTCAGGTATAATTACTTTTAGTTTTGGTTAGTTTTTTCATGTACTATATATATGCACACGCTTTTCCCATTACTTCAGCTTCACATGGCTGTTTATCATCATCTATTATTTTCTATTTACCCCATCCCGTTGGCCTGTGTCCATGTCAATGTATAATTACTTTGAAATTTTTGGTTAACGTTTTTGTCGCGCCCGCTTGCGGAAAGCGCGATATAGTCGGCACTTTGGGCGTACGTCCGTACGTAAGTGTGTCCGGTTAAGTTTTGGTTACAGTTTTTTCCGTCTCGATATCTCTTAGTTTAGTGTATATGCCTAGCCACCAAGGCGCGAAGGCAGGCGCGGCCATCGTGTCTCAAAATTGAAGTATTATGTCATTCATTCATGGCGCAAAGGGTCAAATTTTATTTGTTCTAATGTTGTAGGTATATGTCTAATCGAAAAAATATCGATGAGCCGATCGTGTCATATAATATTTCTTGAAATAAAATTCAATTATGTCATTCAAGAGTGGCCAACAAAAGGTCAATTTTTGATCTTGTTCAAATGTGGGTGCACGTAATATATCAAATCGGCGGTATCGATCAGCGATCGTGTCTATTATGCTTTCAAAAATGAGACATAGTCCTTCACATAATGGCCGCCAAATGGTCAAATTTTGTTTTTGTTTTCCTTAGAATGAACAAGCAGATCATAACATGGCTTATCTGGAGCCCTCGAATATGAACATGCTGTCGCAACTAGGTCATTGAGCTTGTGATTGCTTACTAAAAACCTGAGTACGGTATTATTCTGTGTTGGAAAAATTTTGACCCTAGATCATTGTAAGTGTCTAAGACACCACCAATTAATGACATAATATTATATAAAATAATGTTTTACCGACGGCCTATCATTTTTTAAAATGGGTGGAATTATTGCACAATTAGGGAACAATATATTTTCGGAAAGTAAAATTTAGTGGAATGTGCCTTTATATGACTTTATATGCCTTGCCTTAGTTGCCTTTACACGTAAGTTATGTGGCCTGTCCACTAGGGTATGTTTTAGTTGTAATGTACGTTTGTGTGTAAAACATACAATATGATAATTGCATAGTTACCATCTAGACATTTTATATTTTAAGTTGGTATAATAAAAATACATTATAAATCTTTAATAGTCATTCATTACAAATCGGGGGTATTATACAAATTCTGAAATTTGTGTTGAGGTTACGTCACAGAAAAAAAACATCAACATATTTTTCTTATCTTTAGCGTTTGTTAAGTTTAACGGCGCTACATGGGGATATAAAAATATTCAATCAACACTGAAATCTACCATCTTGCGGATATGGTGGCAGGTTCCCTCACCTACCAAACATAAACTTGGCCCAATATATATAACGGATCTACTTATTTCGCTCCAATATCCAGCAATATAGAGAAATGAGTGATTAACACATTAGAATATTTATTAACTTGTGGCTATTCATGTTACATTTGACTACCTTAAAGTTTGCTATGATCCGGATATTAATGATAGTAAATTATCAACTGGGATAATGTTGTTGGGAGGAATCAACACTTTTCACTTGTCCATGAGATTCGGTAAACTACTATAAATGTGGACAATATATTGAACCCTGATTTGATTGTAATAACACCATGCTTTCTGCATGAGTTTTCCATATATTTGTTTATTTATACTATCATTTAACAGGGTGACAACAGGCAGTCTACCATGTGGCTCCACTACAGAATTACTTTAAAAAAGCATGTGCACGTACATTTATATACAAGTAAATGTAATAATTTCGGCGTAACTAATAACTACGAATTACCTAACTTTAACTACGAGGGCGTAAACAAACGATCGATTTGCATTTGATTGAATACTAATAATCATAACTGGTCACTTTATGATTCACCTCATACATGGTGGATTCGCGCTTGCTTTTCCAAGACGGCACAACAACCGGAAGAGAAACACAATTGGGTGACGAATTGACAAAACAAACCAGCGTATCGCCTTTGCGTCCAGTGTAGAACCAGGCAGACTTGCAGACATGACTGGGTTATCGTGGTTCGCCATTCGATCAGAATGTACACCCACCATGCATCAAACAAATACAGCCTATTGCAATCAATGCCATGTATTGGGTGATGATTCCAGATTGGTAACAAGTCCGGTTTGTCAGCTGACAGGAGCGTCCATATTCGTCAGTGGTCTATATATGAGACACGCCATTTGTTTTGTTACTGCGTAATTTCATAAAATACGTTGCCACAAAAATTACAAATGTTTTCATAAATTAAGACAAAATTTGACAAAATGTACACAGGCTGATATAATTCCGCACATTTCCGCACATTTGTACATTTGTCAACTTTTAAACGCCATTTAGGAAAAATATTGTAAAATTTTGTAAAGTATTTCATGAAATTATGCGCGTTGTCGAAGGTACAAAATCCCATGGCGTGTCTGATATGAGCCACTCTGAGAACATTGCGGGTCACTAGATGTAGGGAATAGGATGTGTAGCTCCGGCTAAATATGACCGACAGCATAGGCCCAGTTGTTAGGCACTGGCCGCATTGGGCCCGGCTGACAGACTCGGCTGAATAGGGGCGGGTTAAACAGAGCGCGGGAGTATATGGTCCGGCTATAACAGGGCTCTGTCGCGTTGGGTCTAGCTGAAATAGAGGCCATAACAAGCCTAGGACCGGTTGAATGGAACCGGCTGTATATGTTTTCGATAAATGGATGCCTGATGCAAAAGGGGGCCCTGTTTAATACGGTTGTTTACTTTCTCCATCATCGAAAGTGTTCGCGGAAATTTTCTTATACATGTTGGTATTAGGTGAGTTTGTGATAATATGTTTGTATCATATTGTTGTTCTTCTCTGTCAATAAGAATGCGAGGCATGAATGAATGTCCAGCGGGACTATAGCATAATTTTCAGTGCGCGAAAGTTAAACTAATTCGCAAAATCTATACGATATGTGCAGGGTTATCGGTAGAGCCAACATTATTCTATAAAGCTGATTACGTGCAACTATGCACCTGCCATGTTTTGCTCCGTGATGTCAGCCCATATTAAATGCTGGAATAATAACATAAATTATTTTACCCTAAGTAACTTGACTGGATTTGTGATATGTAAATTTTGCAACAAATCACTCGTTACAAAGGGATTTCGGCTTGTTTTGGTGATTTGTTCTCCAAATCTGAAAATTACTTGCAAAGAGTGCAGAGCCTGATGAGACGGCTCGTCATGAGCGACTATCTGGTTCTACACTGTTTGTCAATACCACTATGGGGTCTGTATGATGGGAGGGTTAAGGACACGGTTGCCCTGTTTATACGTTGATAATCGATTCGCTACAGCTTTCCGATTCTGAGTATCTCCTCGTACGCGGACGGGACTTTGTTCTAAGTAACGCTAAAAGTCTTTCTGTGAGTACGTGACAGTAAAACTGCAACACAGAGAGAAATGCGATCATGACCCCCTTAGTGCACTACTCACATTACGCTGTCCTTCACCGTTGCTAAGTACCAGTGTCCCAAGCTATGCCAAGCTTACTTTTGATTTAGGATGTACATCATGTCCAACACGTACACAATGATGAGTCCATGCTGCCCCCCCCCCCCCCCCCGGGACAGATGATGTGTATAACAAACCGTCGCCGTTATGATGAGCGTTGGCGTTAGGAATAAATGGGACTTACGATAAACATATTACATATCCGGCCTCTTATCTGACGACCCCGTTCAAGTTGTTTTATGAATATTATGTCTGAATATGGATTCTATATCCACTACGAACACCACCGAATAGTGTTTCGTCTCGTTGGTACGTCAGTGATCCAGAAGCCATTTTTGGGGGTAGCCTTTACCGTTTAGGGTAGCCCCATACAGGGGCCGGTTACACTAACGTTTGTACGACTAAATGTTCGTCAGTGAAATTTAGGATCGTCTGGGAAATCTCTTGCTGGATTTACATTATTGAACATAGGCCGCATATGCAGTCTATGCGATCACTAAATGTAAATTCAATAATTTGTTTAACATAAAAAACAACAATGTAAATGTTAAAATTTACGACTATCGTAATTTTGCATTTACGAACATTTTATCGTACGAAGTTTAGTGAACGGCCCCCTGTTCTGCAATTGTGGCAGCGAAAATGTCCACATGGTGTCTGTCCCTTGGCAGGGAGAGTCAGGGTAACTCCGGAATATATATCGGCATGATAAATAACAACTACTTCATCACTTGAACGGCGACAATGGACGAGCAGGTCGTTGTTTCTTACGGCGGCAATTATTCAGGTTACGCGGCGGGCCATTTTAACTGCTTTTCTTAATTCACTGGATTGTTACTTCGGATTTGCGAAAAGTTAGGTCGGGGTGGGGGTGTGCTTGTGGAGTGCGATTTTCGGCTGGAATTTAGTTAATTTAGACTAGTTGCTAAGGCATTTTTGTTATTATTATTATTTCTCCGTGTTATGGGTGATTATTGTGGCACATTATGGATCTGCATGGCTTCATGGTAGGAAAAGTTGACTATTGGAAGTCCGACTGCCACTTATAGAACACAAAACACCTGCGTGTAGGTTCCTTATGGGACTCGGAAGTTTGTGGTTACCACGAGTGGCTCTGCCTGCTTGCCTCGTTATAGAGGATAAGCGGGCGGATGACCTATCTGGGTGTATTCCCGCGGCCATTACGGCGTTTGGATTGAATATGAGCATGGGTGGATATATCTTACTATATTTTTAATTAATATTAGTATTAGTATAATATTAGTATCTGGTGTGTAGTCGTACTTGCGACCAGTTCGCACAGTGAGACAGGCGACGTGTTAACACATGGGGGTACGCGACATCACGGGGAGCCGAGGTGTTCATGTCCTGCACGTTAGGCCAGGGTGTCCAGGCAACTCAGTGTACAAACACTTTTTATGCTCGTAAGCCATATATAACAAGTTAACCAAAACAGCAAGATCGTCAAGTCAGCTGAATTGCTGCCTACCCTTGGGCTGCTTCTGCCCGCCAGCTTGGAGCTGTCTGGAAGTGGCAATTTTGTGGACGAAAACAGAACGTGTTGTTACCGACTATATGGCACCAACTTTGCGTGTCCACTGCCGCCAGGGGTGGATTGGTTCTACATGGAGACCCGTTTTGCGCTGCATCATGGCGCAGGTTTCTATCCAGTTACCCTCTTTTATTCGCGCTTCCGTGCACTCCTGGTAACCGCGTGGGAATTGGGCGTTTTGGACAAAAAGCAGTCTCCAGTTCGGCACACAAATTATACACATCTGTCGCATATATCACATATTAACACTTTTCAAATTCGGCCTTTTTCACTTATATGTCCGGGTTTGGAATGTCTTCGAGCAAATTCAAAACCTTAAATGAGTGTGTTTTAACCCTAGACTTGCTGAGCGCGACATTGTCGTTGCTGTAGCTTTATATTTCGCTCTTTCTAATAAAAACATGGTTTGCAGCACTTTATAATAATTTCTATGGAAATGATTCTAAAATGTTGCTTGCTCAAAAGCAAGTTGTTCATGATAAATTGATAAAAAAAAGGTAAATAACAGAGAACGGACAAAATTTTAATTTCAGCAGTGTACGGGTTAAACAGAAAAATTATCAGGTAAGGTTATGAAAGTGTAGGAATTCCCTGGTCACAGATACGCGAGTGTATGCACATTTATTGTTTACGTAACTTATTCGAGCGGAACTCAGGTCATATGTCACATGATAAAACCGTCTATGATGCAGTCAGTGTAAGAGTTAGCAATTTGTTGTTTGGTTCAATACTATATAGTTTACCAGATCAATGTTTAACAATGTAACCAATAAATGGAGGAAAGTCGTAATATGTTGTAATGTAATCTTTAGATAATGTGTCTTTTTTCATTTATTCTTCATGGTTGCACCGTTATTCCTTTGTGATGGAATTAAACCCTTTTCAACCTCACATACCTGTTAGATGTATTGGCAAATAGTGCAGATCCCAGATGAGCGTCGTACGAGCCGTCTCATCAGGATCTGCACTTTTTGCAAGTAATTTCACTTTTTGAGAAGAAAAAAACACCCCTTTCAAAAATTCATTGTCTGAAATCATTTGTGAGTGTCTGTTGCGTTGGGACTGATTTATTGGGCAAGAAATCGCAAAACAAATATAAATCTCTAAATGAGTAACATGTATTCGGGCGGTGAAAGAACGGGCATATGTCCATTATTGCTAGAAAGATACGCCCGAATCCATACACGCATGAGGCTAAGTCCTTCAGGCCCCCGCGTCTACCGACCCGGCAATTCAGGAGTACGTTTCTATTGGCGATTACCTATTGGTCATGGTGTTGGGATGTTGGCCGCGAATTATCTCCTCTCGGCGGCGCAATGTAATATGGACACGCATGCGATTTTGTACCTAAAAACATGTACAATATTTCATGAAAATTATTTTTCGGAAGATGTGAGTTTACCGTTCTGTCAATGACGTCGAACGATGCAACATTTTCTAGCAAATGCGGAATTCAATTTATGGAGATTTTCGTCAACTTTTGACGTTATTTACGCAACTTTCGTAATTTTGTAAATATTTTTCATGAAATATCGCCATGTTCTAAGGTACATTAATCACTTGGCGTGTTTCATTATATAGCCTTCACACATTCCCGACGTACATGAGAGAGGTAGGTATGGCGTCGATATTCGTTGGCCTTTTGTCCCCTCTTGTTTTTCCAACCTGCATGCCCATAGCATGAAAGGACAACCCACAAAACGGGTAAGTAGTAATTTCACCCCACTCCATGATCAGGACCCCTATACGGGTAGTAGGAATTGATATATTGTTTGCTATTTTTCTTAATTTTATTCAAAAAGGTATATGTTGTTACACACAGTTGAACCGTCTCGGCGAGACGGTTCAACTGAGTGGTAAACATTTATACTTCGTGCATACATAAGATAATTTCTTGAGTAGTGGCGAGACCATTTGTGAAGGCCCTCAACAATTAATGGGGTAATCAATAAATCGGAGGATGGAGTGGACGTCACTTTTAGCACGCACCATTTTTAACCTAGGGGGTTACTTTTTTTGGGGGGTTGTCGATTCTCACAACTTCAATATCTTCTCTACGTGTATGAATCATGGACGGAGGCAGCATGCAGTGTTTGCGCCATGAAACTATGACAATGGAACACTGGGGATATAACCGGACCATTTTTGTATTTAATTAACTGACTGTTCACAGGTCTTTTCAGCCGGGTTAACGGGGTCGCATCCAAATTTCATATGTTGTGATGGGTTGGGGATCCAAATTCAGAAACTGGATATTATACAAAAATGTTCAGCCCAGAATGATGTCGGGTGGGGAATGATTCAGTCCATGTTCTCACACTTTAAATAGTACAAGTCATCAGCAAGTTGATGGTCTTTAGGTCCATAATCCTCTCTTAGCGAATCCTTAGATTGAATGAGTTTCAATCACAGGGAATGGTCTATGTGTGCTTTTGTATGAGTGAATAATTAGCAGGAGTCTGATTGATGTAATAGCCTTTCCAGTATACATGTTCCTGTGAATGCGTCATGTGCTTCTAACAAACCTGTGTGTAGAGACGAAAATATAATTTACCAAATAAGCACATGTGCATTTATGTGCATATTGCAATAGCTTGTGTATTTCCCTTGATGGATATCTGCGTTTTTTTTTTAACATAAGTTCGTAATAAATCTATACTTGTTTAGTAATTGATGATTTTAAAACGCGCGCCGGACAGGGAATCTACTGATAAACCTATTCCTCTGCAAATTGGGACAATACACTGTGGCATACTAAAATCAAAGAGGAATATAACTAATAACTATTTTTCATCCTAATAGGTTTGGCTGCAGTATGAAAACTATCAATTGGAATACACGTGTAAAAATGTATACAATTCGAGATCGGCTAACCTCGGGCCAATGTACGTTAATATAGAACGTTCTTTCCAGATACTCCAAATGTCTGTTCGCAATTTACAGTTGTTTGGTCGAGACCGAGTTAGCTTTCCATCTACTTGACTCTGAGAATTAGATTATGGATAGACATCGATAATTTTCATTCTTTCATCAATGGCAAATTCAATTTATCTGGATATGTACATGCCAACTGTAGATTCCGAACTACGGAATTCACACTTACTACAGAAAACCCCCACCCCTGGAAAACAAAAGGATCTATATCATTTTGATTCATTATCAATGGTTTTTCGTGTTGTATGAACTTTTTCTTGCTATGTAAAACTTATAAATGGTCCGTATATATAGAGGATATTCATATTTAAGCAACGAATATGACATATACTGTTCATCGAGTGTTGTAAAAATGTCCATATGTCACTGTAGTGCCGTTAGGCAGGAGTTAAATATGGACATTTCACACACGAGATGAACATATGTCATATTCGTGTAAAAAGTATGAATATTTATTTATTATATCACCGTCTCGACGGAAATTAACAGTGTTTTAGACGGTATACGGTAAAGAATGTGTATTTGCAGCCTATTTTGTAGTCCGGCACAGCAGGTGGGCGTTATGTAATATAGATGCGGAAGTAGTCGTATTTTCAACCGAAGTTGTTATTTCATCGATGAGAACTTATGATTTTATATCATCGTATAAACCCCCCCCCCCCCCACACCCCACCTCCCCCCCACCATGCAATTTCATGTGTAGGTATATAATAAAAATGTTTGTATCCAATTAGAGATGTCTGAACTGCTTCGTGTTGCTGTATTCTAAATCAGATACAAGCGATTAAATTGGGTGGCAGCGACTGGGAGAAAAGGGACGTATGTGATTTTCGACTAGTGTTGATCCAGATGAGACAATGTGCATCAGCCACAGTATGATTCAGGATCTACAAATTCGCCGGTTTCATCAATGCAACACATACAAGCTTCAACAAGCAGTATAGATATTGATCAGCTAATGAGTGTGATATCTCATCTAACAACTAACTGTACACAAATATACGGAGCCCGCAGGGCACGTATACTACTTTTGTATAATTCGTTCTTACGAATAACAATTCGTTCCCTCAATTTTAGCAATTCGTTCGAAGAATTAACTATTCGTTCCACGATTACCAATTCGTTCCCTTCAATTTAACAATTCCGTTCCACGCAACTAACAATTCGTTTCCACGGGAACGAATTGCTTAATCGTGGGAACGAATTGTTACATATCGTGGGAAACTCTTGTTAATACGAGGTGAACGAATGTTAAATGACGGGAACGAATTGTTCATTTCGTGGGGAAGAATTGTTAATTAGAGGGAATGTATTGTTATATCGTGGGAACGATCGTTAATTCGAGAGAAAGGAATTGATAATTTGAGAAACGAATTGTTATTTCGTAGAACGAAATAACTAAAGAAAAAATCCGTGTCCCCTGCGGGGCTCCGTACAAATCGTTATAAGCCCATTTCTCGTAACAGCACATATTTGATGTCTGGGTTTTCATAATGTGTAAAGACTAATAGAAAAATAGTATTCATGAATGATGAGCTGTCTGAAATTATAACGGTGAGTCAGAGCTGTTTATTTGGCTTCCGCAATGTACATTGTAGGTACCAGGAATAGTTACATGTGTCACCACACAAGTCCCTCGCTGACAGCATTGAGTAATTACAACAAGAAAAAACTTTTAATATTTTGTCTTTTGCTCACGTGACCTTGAGGAAAACAAAGCACCATCTCTAGATACACAAGTATCAAACTATTATCAACATCTAGTAGCGGTATCAAGAGTTATTGTGAAAAATTACTTTAGTTACTAATACTAATTATAATGTACGCACGTATGTACGTAAGTACATGGACTAACGCAATTTAATGCCCGTCAAACACAGTGGTAGTGCGTGAAACACTGTGCAGAGAACATTTTTGATATCCTGTCAATACGACCTAATAACTGCTTATGAAGATGTGCAGGGTGGGGTTAATTTTATTGCATTTTGAAAGCTATTTGTAGATGTGACGGGATAATAGATAGTAGGTTAGTGCCGTGAATGGGAAAAAATATCTGGCGCGGCACAGAAACGGGATGTGCTCAACAGAGCCTCGCCCATCCCGTTTCTAAGCCTTGCCAGATTAGTGTGTCACATCACGGCACTAACCTACTTTCACTATATCCCACTGCCTGATTTCGGCGAGAATATAATGTAAGACAGTATGCGGTATTAAGTGATTCCACCACTATATAAAACAATTATTGGTCTGTAGATGATATATCGGGCTACGATTTCTGAGCACCAACGAGAAATTTGTGTTTTTTAATGAGTAAAATCGTTTAATAATTCGATCGCTTTGTAAAATATGGATATATGTAAATATACAAATAGTTTTAACCTATTTCTCCTTAGCCGGAACCAAAACGGTATGCAATTTCGTACACTGGACAAACATAAACGATTCGTCACAATATCCTACGGAGACCGCAGGAGGCATTGATTTTGTTGTATAATTCGTTCCCACGAAATAAAAAATCGTTTCCTCAATTTTAACAATTCGTTCCATCGAAATAAAATTCGTTCCTAGATTTAACAATTCGTTCCTCGAATTAGCAATTCGTTCCCGCGAAATGACAAGTCGTTCCTCAATTTAACAATTTTGTTCCCTCACATTACAATTAGTTTCCCACGGTATAACAATTCGGTTCCACGATTAAAAGGGAACGATTGTTTATTTCGGTGGCACGAAATGTTAAATTGTTTTTTTTCAAGGGGGAACGAATGTTCGTTGTGGGAGTGTATTGTTCATTCGTGGGAACGAATTGGTAAATTGAAGGGAAACGAATTGTTATTTGTGGAGAACGAATTAAATAACAAAAATAATTCTACCATCCCCTGCAGGGGGCTCCGTAATTATCACTATAAATGTTAATTGTATTATTTCTTCGCCGATATGCAAGATGGGATAGAGTTTAGTCCATTGTACGTACGTTTGTTCGACCGTACGTGCGTTCGAGCGTTAGCAACACTTTCATTTTCAAAAAACTTATGAACCGCTTCACCGATTATGATAACTATTTGGGCCACAATGTGTGCATAGGATTGGCGTTTGCTTTGATATGACCACGTGCGACCGCCCAAGGTCAAGGTCACTGAGGATGTATGTTCAGCTTGTTTGTAAGGCAAAACATGCTTAAACATATGTTTGTATAAGGATGTCGTGCGGGGATTTTTAGTGATAACTCGATGTCCTAGGTTTATCCATTGACTATGGTTAGAAATAAACACATCATGAGTTTGTTTGCAGTAATATGTCAATTCAGGTTATTTCCTTTGTGAAAAACAAAAGCGCCAACCATTAGTAGTTTCTTATGCGAACTCTATTTGTTTTACACACGCTGAAAAGATGCTGTGGTTGTCTCCTAAGCTGCAAATAAAACGGGGACCATGCGGGAAAAAAAAAAAAAAGAAATTGGCTAGATTACATTGCCCTGACTATCTTGCCAATTCTGTTTCAATAGCTTACTTTCAAATTGCTTTGAATTTTTTGGGCTGCAATCAAGCAGATTGAGTTGACTGAGCCTGAGCTGTGCTAACAGCTCAGGCTTCTACAACCAAGTTGATGATTGCCATTGCCAAACGTATGTTCACTTTTGACTACATTTATGAAATTCAATGCAACTCGCACTCGAGCAATGTGATTGTCCGAGGCTGAGCTGTAGCGCAGCTCAGGCTCAGTTAACAATCTGATTGATTTCAAACCCAACTTTCATGTAATTTGAAATAAGTAAATGACAAAATATTGCAGTATGAGCGTATGTGGTACTGCAGTGAAACAATAACAACATGATTAAACTAGATGTAGTGTTCTTACCCTGTGAAATGTTAATGGTTGCCGAAATATGCATTACCATGTGAACGCCATTTGACAGTAGCTGAAATATGAATTCACTGTGATTGCCCATTGATGTAGCAGAAATAGTAATTCACTGTGAATTGCCATTGGATGTAGCAGAAATATGAATTTTCACTGTGAATGCCATTTGATGTAGCATAAATATGAATTCATGTGAACGCCATTGATGTGTAGCAGAACTATTATTCATGTGACAAGCTCATTTGCTGTAGGCAGAAATATGAATTCACTATGAACGCCCATTGGATGTAGCAGAAATATGAATTCACTGTTGGATTGCCCTTTTGATGTAGAGCAGAATATTCATTCACTGTGAATTCCATTGGATGTAGCAGAAGATGAATTCACTGTGATTGCCATTTGATGTAGCATAAATATGAATTCACTGTGAACGCCATTTGACGTAGCAGAATATGAATTCACTGTGAACGCCATTTGATGTAGCAGAAATAGTAATTCACTGTGAAAGCTTCAATTGATGTAGCAGAAAATATGAATTCACTGTGAACGCCCATTTGATGTAGCAGACATATGAATTCCTGTGATTGCCATTTGATGTAGCAGAAATATTAATTCACTGTGATTCCATTGGATGTAGCAGAAAATATGAATTCTGTGTATGCCTTTGATGTAGCATAAATATTAATTCACTGTGAACGCCATTGGATGTAGCGAAATAGATCACTGTGAACGCCATTTGATGTAGCCGAATATTAATTCACTGTGAAGCTATTTGAATGTAGCAGAAATATGAATTCACTGTGAACGCACATTGATGTAGCAGAAATATGAATTCACTGTGAAAACGCCCATCTGAAGTAGCTGAAATATGAATTCAATTTTGAATGCCATTTGCTGTAGCATAAATATGAATTCACTGTGAAAGCGTGTTCGTCGATCTCGTTTCTGTTTTATGGAGGAAAGCGAGCGTCTGAGTTACAGAATCCCTCAGTCAGCGTGTCCCTGCATCTTTGTGTCTCTGTGGAACCGTGGCTTACTTGCGCTGCTTGATGTAGGGTATGCCGCTTTCAGTGGTTACACGGCGTGACTTATTCACTCTCGGCACGTAGTTTTGTGTTATAATACACGTGTTGAAGCTGCACTTGTCGTGTTCCACGTTTTTTCTTGCCGACGAATTTTGGCTATATAAGCATTAAAAGTCTAAAAAATAGTACTTTTTCATCGATAACACAAAAGTCAACCTCCCCAAAATTATGTTGATGAAAATCCATCAAATATTGATTTTATGCGAAAAAAACTATTTTCCTATGGGATGGGGGGTCCAATTTCCCAATTGTTTTGTTTTGATCCTTCAGGATCAAAACACGATTGTTTGGAATTGACTCCGAAAACTGCTGAGATAGCTTGAAAATTGATGTAATTAAGAAAACAAAGTTAGATTTTGTAAATCGGTCCACAAATAAAAAAAGGAAATTAAATGTTTTGAGGAGACGGTAATTACGGTTGTATGATATCGATGGTGTGTGATGCTGTAACGTCTCCTCAAGGTGCGCATCCATAGCTAGTTCCACTTCTCAATATGAAACTTAATTGTCATTCTCACCAAGAATTATAAGACACGATATACAACCAATTGAACAATTTCTACATGTTTGATCGTAATATATCAAATAACTCGACATAACCTCACCACATTACATGTACAGTGGAACCTCTCTAAACCCGATCACCAATACAACATATGTGCTCTTATTTTTAATAGGTTCTTGGCCATTTTTCTCAGATGTTATTGTATGTTCATGATTGCAAAGCACACCGATACGGTATTCAGAATGGTTCATATGCCGATTTGAACATTTATTGACCATGTCAACTTGCAATCAAGTAATTTGATTGTCTGAGCCATGAAGCTGTATCAAGTCAGTCTCCGGACAATCAACCTGCTGGATTTCAAGTATTTTTGAATAGGAAATTTAAATTATTGGCAAGATTGGCGAAGGCGGTAGTGTATTTATGTAATTCAAAGTATTGTTCAAACACAATACATATAACAAACGATATTTACCACGACGATATGAATCCACCGATATAATACGGCATTTACTAACCACAAGCCCATTTATCTGGCACAGCATATATATAAGTATACATGTAGCCATTCGGAGTAATAACTCTAATTGCATTTCATTATACTGCATTACATAAAGAGTTATGCGGAGTAGTATTACCAAACGTGCGTTTGAAGCGTTATTTGTTTACTTTTGCTTCGGGAGGTGACCTATGCATTCTGCTATACACACGTTATTATGTAAGTTAATGGTATTATTTTGTTTCATATTGTAGAATTGTCTCTCAATAACAATATAGGCGACGTATGAACGTCAAACGCCCTGCTTGTTTTTTACATATGTTAGTGTGTGAAGTGAAAATGTTATTATGCATAGTTTTGTACTGTGTAGCGTGGTGTAGCGATATAGTGCAACCTGTTTGCATATAAAGCAAACATAACGTACAGCCCAGCATGTAGCCTGATAATGATCTTTTGCGACCAGTGCAGATCCAGTTCAGTCGTGCGGATGCAAAGCTGATCTGGATCCACACATGGTCGCAAAGACCACAAGCCCCATGTCTCCAGTCACAGCCATATATTATGATTTTGCATGGTACTGTTACATGTATAACGAATGGGGGTGCACATTGATGGAATGACAAAAGATGCAGATCTGATCAAATATACAATCAAGATAAGCAAAGTGTATAGTCGTTGTAACATTAAATCGTTTGTTACAAGAATGGCGGATGTATCATGAAGGAGTGGCGAAACAATGTTGATCTGATCAGGGAATGTGCAGATGCATAGTCCTGATTGGATCTACACTAGGTGGCAAAACCTCGTACGTCATTTCTTCAATCAGTGACATCCGTTATGGTCAGTCGCGATGTTAAGGAGATCATTGTGTCTTTGACAGTGTAATCTCCTGCTAACGTTCGTTCAGCGCTGATTTCTATGGACGCCAAATTAATAAACTAAAAAAGTATTTCTAGCTGTAACTAATTTAGAGCTAGCATTATATATATGGAGCATTAAATATATAGATATATCATTAACTATTTAGAGCTAGCACTCCACATATTTGAGTTTATGTAGATGGGTGTTCCCTGGACCGCCGAATCTACATA
>JAQRGA010003342.1:0-12566 GCA_029237695.1 Conchocele bisecta | reverse complement strand
CGGTATAGTTAATTTGTAATGGGAATCTTTTTTATTCCCCCCCCATACTCATCTTTTGTTTCCTCAGCGAACAGGACGGGACGTTTGTAAACTCAGCAATCATGGACTGACGCAGCTCCAGTGAATGAAGGCGGGGCGAAGCCGAAGAAGCCAACAAACGCACCCCAAGTACAGCGAGATGATCGCCTTCTTGCCTCTGAGATACTCAAGGAAAGGGGAGGGAGGTTCGTCGAGGCCCCTGGCCATTTCTGAAGTACATTTTGTGCCCAACTACAAAGTCGGAGCCAACAACAAACCTCGGCCCGTAAATGCCCACGTGAAGTTGGCACTGAAAGCAGGGTGTGAAGAACGGATTCCCTGAAAACAGTCCCAAGGGAACTGGTGCATCATGGCTCTTTCATGACATTTGGCGAACAAGAAGAATAATGGCAGCGAATGGGAAGGCGGCGAAACCTAAAGCCGCTAAGCCGCAAAGAAGGTGAAGACGCCCTAAAAAGAAGGAAGGTTCGCCAAAAAGGCCCTGCCGCTGCGAAGAAATAAGGCGAAGACGCCCAAGAAAGCCAGCAGCTAAGAAAAGCCGCAAAGCCCCAAGAAGGCGAAATACACCAAAGAAGGGCTGCAAAGCCCCGCCAAGGAAGGGCAGCCAATGTCACCAAAGAAGGCAAAGGCAGCCAAGCCTAAAGAAGGCTAAGAAGACCACCCAAAAAAAAAGAAGGCTTGCAGCCAAGAAGTTAAATTGGAATATTTGTGCTCCAGTTTAACCACACAAAAGGTCCTTTTCAGGAACCATTAATTACTCACGAAACAACAAACCTTTACAACTTGTTCAACCTTACAACTTTTTTGTTCCGTAACAGGCGACATTTTTATTCACCTGATATGATATGTTAGGTAATAATATTTTGTTAATACATTACGGGTTACTTTTATAACGGTTGTTTATTGAGGGAATATGTAGTATTACGGGACATTTACAGCTACCTGTTTTAATTATAAGTTACAACCAGCGTCGCTCAAAAGTATTTTACCCAATGCCCTTGTTGGGGTTTAGTCTGTGGCCACGGTTATTTTACATTCAAATATTTATAGCAATACGGTGTAAAATTGTTTATAGTAATTAGTATATGTTGAAATAATTTGTATTGTACATATGGTATATATAGTATAATTTAATGGTATACATACTAATAAATATGGTATATTTCGTAAATAATATAGTTAATGTTGTTAAATATTTATAGTAATATTGTTCATATAGTATATGTTGAAACATATTTAATTTATTTTATGTTAAAATATTTATTCGTATTATGGTCAAGTATTTATAGTAATATGGTCAAATTCAAATTTTTATAGTATCACGCTTGTTACTCATTGCTAACCAGTTAAACGGTCAGACCAGACTTAAACATGTCAGCAAGTTTTGTTACGGATTAGTCAGTCAGTCAGTCAGTCAGTCAGTCAGTCAGTCCAGTCCAGTCAGTCAGTCAGCATCCAGTCAGTCGTCAGTCAGTCACCATGAGTTCGATGTTTTAGAGAATTTATTGTCAAATATTTGACTAAAATTAAATAAAACATTATTTAAAAATAAAATTATGAAATTAGAAAAGAAGACAAAAAGAAATAGAAAGAAGGAACAAAGAATTAGAAAGAAGACAAACAAAGAAAGGAAGGAAGGAAGGGAAGGAAAGGAATGAAGGAATATTCCATTGCCTAAATTGTAATTTTGTCGAACGACTAAGACTCAAAAAAGAGGATCGAAAATAGGACCAATGGAAAACACCTGGAATAACTCCTCGAGCCAATCAAAAAGCGTCCGTCATCACTTTGTAAAATGTCTATTTTTAGATTTTTCTTAATTTCGGGCCGGCCAGATTATTCGAGTTTTAACTTCATTCTGAAAGTTTTCAATCGTCCGAAGACGTTACTACAGAAATTGGCCTCGTACCAAGCAGACCGACACGTAAATCTAACGGAGGCAAGGCCCCCCAGGAAACAGCTGGCCACCAAGGCAGCTCGCAAGAGGCTCACCAGCTAACCAGGAGGGGGTGTGAAAGGAAACCCTCACAGATACAGGAGCCCAGGAATCTGTTGCTCTTCGTGGAAAATCAGACGTTACCAGAAGGAGCAACCGAGCTTCTCATCCGCAATCTGCCATTCCAGGCGCCTGGAGTTACGTTGAAATCGCCCAGGTCCTTCAAGGAGGCTGACCTGCGATTCCAGAGCTCCATCCGTCATTTGGCTTTGCAGGAGGGGCTAGCGAGGCTTACTTGGTCTGGAGCACTTTTCGCTAAGACCCAACCTGTGCCCGCCATCCACGCCCAAGCGTGTGACGATCATGCCAAAGGCTAAAAAAATCCTGCTTGCTCGCCGTATTCCGTGGCGAAACGTTCGCATTAAGAATAAATCAAATCTTTTTCTTCACAAAAACAAAAACGGCCCTTTTTTAGGGGCCACACAATTACACTAAGAAAGATACCCTTTCCATAAGTATACTTATGTTTTTATGTTTCTCCCACTTATCAGATAAATAGATTATACATGCATATTGCATAATTTCTGTAACACAAAATGGAACAGGAAATATTCGAGCAGCATTTAAATAGACATTTTGTTACACAATTTATTACAAGTTTTCCTACATCATGTTACATGTATTGTATTGTACATGTATTGCAATTGTGTGGTACATCTAGTTGCTACATATTTACATTTTCACATTAACTGTTAATAAAATAGTTTTCCGTTATATTATTTGCCATTGATCGCACAAAACCTAAGGCAGGTCCTCCTCGGGCTTGCATGCTAGTAGTATAGGTGTTATTGTAATACCATAGGCTGGGCACACACAAAATGTCCATAATAGCCCCCGTTTATTGCCCTATTCACATTCATTAGTTACGGGCAAGATTCATTTCATTATCCACTCACATCCTCAAATCAGTGTGTGCTGTTCACCTCATGGTGTTTCACGAGTTTTATCAGGTATTCCACATGTAATTATGATTGGTGTGCTGTGCATTGGATTCATACTTGTGTATATTTTCCTTATAACAATTAATTAAAGGGGAACAATTATCACACACACTTGAAACTTCACCATAACTTTAAATTAATTACAATTGGCACCAAAATGTCCGCGTGTTTAGCTAGTTGGACGGTCTATATTGCACCTTTAAAAAAATTGTCCCAATTTTTTCCCGTTTCGTTTGTCGGAACTACGATTAGTACTCTTTGGTTCATCAGGAGAGGGTTGTAATTACTATCTAGGTCCGATGTGATTTTGTGCATGCTTACCTCCACAGGACGGAATGTACGCCGTATAAAATAGCTGTCATTTTTGGTGGCAAGATCATTTCCAAGTTGAACATTTCACTGAAACCGATCAAACATGTCTGGACGTGGCAAGGGTAGGAAAATGGACTCCGGAAAGGGGGGTCCGCGAAAAACGGCCACAGGAAAGTTGTTGCGTGTGATAAACATCCCAGGGTAATCACAAAAACCGCTTTATCCGCCGTTTGGCTCGCCGAGGTGGTTGTGGAATGTGAAAGCGAATCTTGGCCTGATTCTACGAAGAGAACCCCCGGGTGGTGTCCTCAAGGTTTTTTCCTCGCGAATGTCATCCGTTGATGCTGTCACTTACACCGAAAGCACGGGCCAAGAGGAAGGACTGTAACCGACCCTATGGACGTGGTCCTTATGCTCTGAAGTGACAAGGCAGAACCCTCTAACGGAATTCGGCTGGTTTTAAACGTTTATTTAATAAGCGTTCTCACTGCTTTCAAACTGGCCTTTTTAGGGAGGCCACAAATATATTTTCAAGAAAGAAACTTTTACCCTTTTGTCTATAACCTTTCCAAATAAATGGTCCGATTATAATCTATGTTTCAAATTGTTTCAAATGTGTTTCTGCGTCACCATATATCTACAGAGAAAGTAATAACAGCTTGGTGCACATTGAAATTTACGCAATAATAATGACAACAAAATTTTGTGTACAAACATGCATGAAGTCCTATTCAAAATACGGCAAAGTTTTTGGCGTTTTTTCCGGCCACCGAATGCCGTTATTGCTTACGAGCAACGTTGATTGGTTCCATTTTTGTGATTTCGGCCGATTTGCGATTTGATAAGTAGGTCAATCCAATTCCTAAGTCAATGTTTGTAGAAATATGCATGGAAATCTATCGATTACGGACTGCAAAATGTTTTCAAGTCCGCTACGGCTGTAGAAGCTAATGAAACATATGGTATAAACATGACATGTAGTAAACAGACA
Organism: Conchocele bisecta; assembly: GCA_029237695.1. Classification (NCBI taxonomy): domain Eukaryota; kingdom Metazoa; phylum Mollusca; class Bivalvia; order Lucinida; family Thyasiridae; genus Conchocele; species Conchocele bisecta. The sequence goes on along the minus strand of JAQRGA010003342.1, from coordinate 8,287 downwards.
TGCAATACTAATTTGGTCTACGTACCAAGAAAAACAGTAGATATTCCACTTTTAATAAATTGTTAATTAGAAAAAATATGCATGAAAATCAATGGAAATACACCAAATGTTTCGTGTTTTCGGCCACGGAAATGCCGTATGCTAACGGGCAGCTGGTGATTGGTTCGTTTCTGAAATGCGAAATTGCGAATTTGCTAAGTAGGTCAAATCCTATTCGCCCTCATATTAAATATAAAATTGGCGCTCCCGACATTATTATTTGCAGTCTAACCATTTGATCATCCTAAACATTGACCAGCGGAAAGTAGCAAGCAAAGGGCTCTAAGAAGGCGGCCTGCAAGGCCAAGGACCAGAGATGGCACGGAACAAGAAGCGCAGGAGGAAGTTGGAGGGAATCGTACAGCATTTACATCTAAACAATGGTGTTTGGAAGCAGGTTCACCCACGCAGACACCTGGCGTTTACCAGCAAGGGCCATGTCCATCATGAAACAGCTTTGTGAAACGACATCTTCGAGAGAAATCGCTGCCGCGAGTCCATCGAGACTCGCACACTTCAACAAGCGATCCCACGATCACAAAGTCGGGAAAATCCAAGACCGCTGTGCGTTCCCTTCCTTCCCCTCCCCGGTGAGCTGGCCAAAGCAACGCCGCTTCATAGCGAGGGCCACAAAAGGGAGCCCGTCACCAAGTACCACAGCAGCAAGTGAAACTGGATCAAGTTTACTTCTTGGTTAAAAAAAAAAACGGGGCCCTTTTTAGGGCCACACCTAATATTTCCTGAAAAGAAAAAACCTTTTCGATTCTCCCCATTAATCCGTATAATTATTACGTCCCCAATAAGCGCTCATGCAATGTCATTTGTTAACGTAATCTGCGTGTTTATAATACATACATTCCTAACCAACGACTACGGAAAAAAACGGTGTTATGTAGACATTGGTGCAGTCGAATGAAGGTTGCGAATATTAGCATAACCAGCGTAAATAATTTAGCACATTTAGTGTGGAATTTAGCCCCTTATCTACCGAGTTAAATCTTATATGTAATAAACCTAAATGTAATACTGATTCAACTGAAAAAATGCCAATATATTTCAATTTATTAGTATTAAATGAGTGTTCGAAAAAATATTGCAATATAGCATAAAAGTTGGCTGTGAAGTTGGTTAAAAAAAAATCCCTACATCGAATGTTTGATATTTTATGTCCAGGCTTTGTTCACAAAAATCGGCGTTTGCCCAACGCGCTATCTGATTGGTCGAAATTCTGAAAATTGGGCCTAAAGCTACCGAAAGTTATGGTCAATTCCGTTTTGCCCGGGGATAATAAGTTTTAGCTCAAACCGTTCCGATTCAAGTTCGTAAATCTCTTCGTACACCGAACAACAACCAGTAAACACATGTCAGGCCGTGGAAAAAGGAGGAAAAGTTGGAAGGTGGAAAGGCAAAGAGCCGATCAAGCAGGGCCGGACTTTTCAGTTTTCCCCGTCCGGACGTAATCCACCTGTCTATTGAGGAAAGGCAACTACGCCGAGCGAGTTGGAGGCCGGAGCAACCCAGTGCTACCTGGTCATCTGTTTCCTTTGGAATACGTTGCAGCAGCAAGTACTTTACGACGATTTGGCAGGCAATGCCGCGAGAGACAAACAAGGAAGACGGAGGAATTAATCCCCCGTTCACTTGCAGCTGGCTATCCGCAACGACGAGGCGAGCTGAACAAGCCATTCTGTCCCGGTGTCACACCATCGCAACAGGGTGGTTGTCCTGCCGAAATCATCCAGGCTGATTCTTCTGCCCAAGAATGACCAAGTGCACAGAAGTAGAACCATTTGTTTTAACCTCTGCAACACAGAAAACCAAACGGCCTCCTTTTTAACGGGGCCACACACATTTTCTCGTGAGAAAAATAATTCAATTTCTGTATGCACATGCAACATTAGTTATTATTAATTATTATTAATTTTTTTTATTGATTATTTATTGTTATTCATAAGTATTGCAATTTGTCCTTCCCAGTAATATATGCGCTATTTTTATTTACAATGCAGGTATGAGGTATTTTACAAGGGGGGTTTATGAGGCCATGAGCCTTGTTTTTCCGGATGATTTTCAGACCTTTTTCGCCTGGGAATGTTTGTTCTCCTCATACTGCAATACGTTGGCCATGATCAGCTTGCAATTAATGGTTGTAATACAACACCAATTGTGCCAAGAAAAATACGAGGCTTAAGAAGTGGTGAACATCGTAGATACCCGGATTCAGCAGGTAGGCGGGCAAGAGCCCGAATTTGCGCAGGTCAGATGCGGCAATGCCTGCAAATTTATCAGAATTCTTGTGCGATATTATTTTTGTTTAAATTTAAATTTGATGTAATGTACTACTTCTGTAAATTTTACATTCATTTATTTAATTTCATTATTTATTTATTTTATGGCGTTTATTGATTGCGTTTATTAGATTGAGTTTAATTTAATTGGTTTTGTTTTATTTAATTGTTTCATTGTGTTCAGAACATAGTGTTCATTGTGTTCAGAACCAGAGTGTTTTCATTGTGTTCATTGTGGTTCCCAGAACAGAGTGTTCAAGAGTGTTCAGAAGTGTTCAGGAGTGTTCAGGGATGACAAGCGGTGTTTGTATAATGAAGTGGGGAGCAGAGTAAGTCCCTCTGATCAGACTGAGGCGAATGCGCAGGATGGCACATTTTGTTTGTCTACCAATTGGTTTTGTCGCCATAGTCCGTGTTTGTTCAGGCCAGGGGGCATTCAATGCAATTTGATATGCATGCATCTAGTTTTCCTAAGAATTCATTTCTTTCTCATTTTATCCTAAGTTTTTATATGTGACCATCCGTAATTTTCATGTGAACATGGCTGGAACGAAGAATTGTAGAGCAATATCAATGGTTTGCCCAGCTAACTCTTTGAATTAACGTTGGTGCACCATGCTGTCGTTTTCACATTGTGGCATGCGATTGCCATTGACAATTCTAAAATATTAGCTTACATCTCTAACTCATCTCAACCACTGAATGAGAGCCAATGAACTCTGGCTATTTTCTTACCTGCGTGTTTTCAGTGTGCTAAGTATGTACCTCTGTTAATACTTTCTATATTGACGGAATAATTATGGTGAAAATGTACGCGGCCTATGGTGGAAACTAGTTTGAAAACATGTTGTAAAACTAGCTGCATTTTACTACGAGAGGTAGGAAATTTAATTTCACCTTGGATGCAAGTTTTCCACATTTTTATAGGCCGAAAAAATGCCGCCGTTCAGAAACTATAAAATATCGAAATTATCAGTCGATCATTGCGCTCGGTTACACTAGCGGACATAAGACGTAAATGGGAATTTTACACGACGGTATTGTTATATAATTTTATTCCACTTGAAGCATATGTAATTTGCCAGTTAGCAAAGAGATTAATTGGAAAAAATTACATAAATTTGTCAAGTTATTTGAAAGTTACAGAAACGCACACGGCAAAAAAAGCAAGTCCGGTTCACTGGCCGAAAACGCGCAACCACTTGCAAAATATGGTGCTTTCTCTATGGCTCGCGTCCTATATTTTTCCTCTCTCGGTCTTTAAAGTTTAATTTTGTTAATGGGAAATCTTTTTATTCATACTCCATTCTTTTTGTTTCTCAGCGAACGGACCGACGGTTTGTAAACTCAGCAATTCATGGACTGACCGCAGCTCCAGTGAAGAAGGAAGGGGCGGCGAAGCCGAAGAATAGGCCAACAACGCACCCCCAAGTACAGCGAGCTGATCGCCTCTCGCTCCTGAAGACTCTCAAGGAAAGGGGCGGGAGGTTCGTCCTGAGGCAGGCCAATTCTTGAAGTACATTTTGGCCAACTACAAAGTCGGAGACAACAACAACGGCCGTAAATGCCCAACGTGAAGTTGGCAACTGAAAAAGCAGGTGTGAAGAACGGATCCCTGAAACAGTCCCAAGGGAACTTGGTTGCATCAGGCTCTTTCATACTTGGCGAACCATAATAAGAAGGCAGCGAAGAACAGGCGGCGAATACCTAAAGCCTCTAAGCCGAAGAAGGTTGAAGACTCCGAATGAAGAAGGTCGCCAAAAAGCCTGGCCGCTTGGCTAAGAATGGCGAAGACGCCCAAGAAGCCAGCAGCTTAAGAAAGAGCCGCAAAAGCCCCAAGAATGGCGAAGACACCAAAGAAGGGCTTGGCAAAGCCCGCCAAGAAGGCAGCCAAGTCACCCAAAAAAAAAGAAGGGCAAAGGCATCGAAGCCAAAGAAGGCTAAGAACCACCCCGAAAAAGAAGGCTGCAGCCAAAAAGAAGTTAAAGTTGGAATTTTTATTTGCTCCTGTTTAACCACACAAAGGTCCTTTTCAAGGACGGACCATTAATTATACTCACCGAAAAACAAACCAAACCTTACAACTTGTTCAAAACCCTTACAACTTTTGTTCCGTAAACAGCGGACATTTTTTATTCACCGTTTGTATTTGATATGGGTTAGGTAATAATTTTAATTTTAAAACATTACGGGTTTAACATTTATACGGTGTTTAATTGAGGGTAATTATGTAGTTATTACGGGACATTTTACAGCTACCATGATTAATTTAGTTACACGCGACGCGCAAAAGTATTTTTTAACCCATTGCCATGGGGTTAAGTCAGTGGCACGGTTTTATTTACATTACAAATATTTTTATAGGGCATACCGGGTAAAATGTTTATAGTAACTTAGTATATGTTTGAAATATTTGTATAGTACATATGGTATAATATAGTATTATATGGTATACATACTAAATAGATTTGGTATATATAAGTATGTAGTAGTTATTATGTTGAAATATTTTTCTAGTATATTGTTCAATATAGTATTTGTTGAACTTTAAAAATTTAATATTTATGTTAAAATTTTATTATAGTATTATGGTCAAGTTATTTATAGTAAATATGGTCAAATAATTTTTATAGTAATACGTGTTTAACTCATTGGCTACCAGTTAAACAAACTGGTCAGCCAGACTTACATGTCATCAAGTGTTACGGATTAGTTCAGTTCAGCTCAGTCCTGTCAGTTCAGTCAGCTCGTCAGTCAGCTCAGTCAGTTCAGTCAGGTTCAGTCAGATCAGTCACATGAAGTCGATGTTTTAGAGAATTTGTCAAATATTTGTAAAATTAAATAAAACAATAAAAATTAAAAATTAAAATTATGAAAAAGTTAAAGAAAAGAAGTCAAATAAATTAGAAAGAAGACAAAGAAATTAAAAGAAAGAAGACAAAACAAAGAAAGGAAGGAAGGAAGGAAGGAAGGAAGGAAGGAAATTATTCCCATGCAAAATTTAAATTTTATCGTTCCGCGCTGTGACTCAAAAACGGATCGAAAACTAGGCCAAATGAAAAACCCACCTTGGAATAACTCTCAGCCCAATCAAAAGCGTCGTCCCCACTTCTTGTAAATTGTCTAATTTTTAGATTTTTTCTTAATTTCTTGGGCCATAAAATCTTCGGAGTTTAATTACTTCATTCTGTAAAGTTTTATCATCCGTCGAAGACGTAACTTACAGAAATGGCTCCGTACCAAGCATACCGCACGTAAAATACTAACCTTAGGCAAGGCCCCCATGCCCCCAGGAAACAGCTATGGCCACCAAGGCAGCTCGCAAGAGCGCACCAGTACAAGGAGGGGTGGAATTGAAAAACCTCCACTGAATACAGGCCCGGAAACGCAAGTTTGCTCTTCGTTGAAATCTAGGACGGTTTACCAGAAGATCACCGGAGCTTCTCCAAATCCGCAAGCTGCCATTCCAGCGCCTTGGTTCGTGAAATCGCCCCACAGGACGTCCAAGACTGACCTGCGATTCCAAGAAGCTCAGCCCCGTGACAATGGTCTTTGCAGGAGGCTAGCTGAGGCTTACATTGGTCCGGACTTTTCGAATGGACCACCAACCTTGTGCCCATCCCCACGCCAAGCGTGTGGACGATCATAGCCAAAAGGTATAATATCCAGCTTGCTCGCCGTTATTCGTTGTGCGAACGGTGCTTAAGAAGTTAAACTCATTCTCTTCACACAAAAACGGTCCCCATTTTTAGGGCCACACAATTACACAAATGGAAAGATCCCTTTCCCATAAGTATACTTTTATGTTTTTAATGGTTTTCCCATTATTCAGATATAGATTTATACATGCATTTATTGCATAATTACGTAACACAAAATGACAGGAAATATTCGAGCAGCATTTAATATACATTTGATAAACACATTTATTATTACAAGTTTACGTACATCATGTTACATGTATTGTATTGTTACTATGTATTGCATTGTGTGTAACATCTAGTGCTAACATATTTACATTTCACATTTACTGTTATAAAAATAGTTCTTTTTAAATTATTGCATGATCGCACTAAGGTCAGGTCCTCCACCGGGCTTGCATGCTAGTAGTATTGTGTATTGTATACACTGGCTGGCACACACAAATGTTCTCATAAAGGCCCCGTTTCTGCCCGCTAATTTTCACATTCATTTTAGTTACGGCAAGATTCATTTTATCCACTCACATCCTCAATCATGTGCTGTTCAACACATGGTGTTACAACAGTTTATCAGGTATTATCCACTGTAATATGATGTGGTGTGCTGTGCAATGGATTCCAGACTTGTGTTAATTACCTTATAACATTAATTAAAGGGAACAATTACACCTCAACACTTGAAAAACTCACCATACTTTAATATTAACAATTTGACATGTCGGTGTTGTAGCTATTGACGGCTATATGCACTAATTGCCCAATGTTTCCCGGTAATTTACGGAATACGAAATAGTACTCATTTGTTCATCAGGAGGAGGGTGTAAATACTTAACAGGTCCGATGTGATTGTTGTTGCATGCTTACTCTCGCTCAGGGTCGGATGTTACGGCCGTAAAAATAAATAGTGGTCATTTTGGTGGCAAGATCATTATCCAGTTGAACATTTCACCTGAAACGAATCAAACATGTCTTGGACGTGGCAAGGGATGGAAAACGGACTCGGAAATAAGGGGGGCGCGAAACGGCCACAGGAAAGTTGTTGCGTGATAACATCCAGGGGTATCACAAAATCCAGCCTATCCGCCGTTTTGGCTCGCCGAGGTGGTGTGAAGCGAAATCTCTGGGCCTGATACTAAGAAGAAAGACCCGATTGGATGTCCCTCAAGGTTTTCCTCGAGAATGTCCATACCGTGATTGCTGTCACTTACACCCGAGCACGCCTAAGAAGGAAGACTGGTAACCGGCCATGGACGTGGTTCTTATGCTCTGAAGATACAAGGCAGAACCCTCTAATACGGATTCGGCTGGTTAAACGATTATTTAAATAAGCGTTCACAACTCACACAGCTTTTCAAAACGGCCCCTTTTTAGGGCCACATAAATTTCATTTTCAAGAAAGTAAAACTTTTATAACCCTGTTTTCTATAACTTTCAAATAAATGGTCCGATTTATATCTTATGTTTTCAACTTGTTCAATAGTTTTCTGCGTCACCATATATCTACAGAGAAAGTAATGAACAGCTTTGGTGCACATGGAAATTTGTACGCAATATATGACAAACAAATTGTGTACCAAACATGCATGAAGTCTAATCAAAATAACGGCAAAGTTTTTGCGTTTTCACGGCCACCGAATGCCGTATGCTAAAAAAAAAAAAAAAAAAAAACGAGCAACGTGATTGGTCCATTTGTGATTCGCGAATTTTGCGATTTGATTAAGTAGGTCAATCCAAATTGCCTAGTCAATGTGTAAAAGATATAGGCATGAAATTCTATCGATTACGACTGGCAAATGTTTCAAGTCGCTACGGCTGTAGAAACTAATGTAAACATAGGTTAAAATAAAACATGACATTGTAGTACACGACATGCATTAACTATTTGTCTTACGTACAAGAAAAACAGTAGATTATCCGTTTAATAAATGTTATAGAAAATATGCATGAAAATCAATGGAAATATTCACCAAATTTTTGTTTCGAGTTTCGGCCACGAAATGCCGTTATGCTACGGGCGCTTGTGAATTGGTTCGTTTCTTCTGAAATGCGAATTGCGATTTGGGACTAAGTAGGTCAATCCTAATTCGCCCCTTCATAAAAAAATAAATAGAAAAATTGGCGCTCCGACATTAATTATTTGCAGTCAACAATTTGGATCAGCTAACATGCCAGCGAAAGTAGCAAGCAAAATGGCTCTAATGAAGGCGGACCAGCAAGGCCAAGGCCCAGAGAGGCGACGGACAAGAAGGCAGGAGGAGA